>CACRXK020013923.1:0-13534 GCA_902702795.2 Paramuricea clavata
GTATCTCCACAAACAATGATAGAATGACTGAGTTTCTTTAAAATACAATGAAATTTCACTCAAAATTCTGTTTGTTTCAAATTGGAAGTTTAAAATGGCAATAAAAACTCTATATAAAATATGAAAAAATTAACTGTCTTGAATTATTTTGTCGGCCGGTACATTTATATTGTATAACGAAAAATAAAACGTTTCAAACGAGGATTTTAAAATTCAGTCGGGCGGTGATGAGAATCAAGGAATTTATTTTATGTTGGGCAGTTGGGACTTGGGAGCAGCTTGGGAGTGGCTAATTTTGAATATTTACTTAATTAATGACATCTATAAATAGCGTTGATGCTTCAGGGGCGGTAGTTCATTTACACCCAGTTTTGCGGCAGGCGGTATTTCCTACGTACCGCCTGCCATGCAGGCTACTTATTCACCTGAGTACATTGCACCAACACAGAAAATAGAATATACTAGTTTACAAATAACACGCACATGTATTTATCAAATATTTATCTAAAAACCGCATACTATTGGTGGGTTTCAATAAGAAATGCAAGGCTGCATGGGCATCAGATGATTGTCAACTTTACAAGGTTTGGCACTTGTGGGAGCAAGCGAACTACATACATCTCTAAATTTCCGGTATAAAAGTACATTGACGAGCTTCTCGACACGGCACACAATGAACAACTCGGCACAGGAAGACGCATTTCAAATATCATGTCACAGTTTTGGAACTAGACATTTTGTAATAACGAAACTTATGTCCGACAAATTGTTAATCAATCGTATTTTCGCAATTGTTTTAAACAGCATTTTGATAACTCCTACGATACTACTCAACGCTATCGCAATAATAACGATTTTAAAATCTTCTCAACTGAAGAGCAAGCCTTGTTATTTTATCATTCTTGTTCAATCCGTGATCGACTTGGTAGTTGGCGTTTTGGGCATACCTCTATTTCTTGCCTTCCTTATTCAAGGTATCACAGGCACCTCAAATTGCGTTGGAGCATTACTGGCGATACATTTCCCAGTCCTGCCAATTGGAGTATCTACTATTACATTATTTGCTATGACAGTGGAACGATACATTGCCATCTTACATCCCTATGCTTATAAAACTGTGGTGACAAAGAAGAGAATTTTGGTGTATGTCGGTTGCGGTGCTGTGGTCACATTTTTTGTGATCGTTCTTTCTTTTCGCATCCAGTCTGCGATTACGATATTTGGGACGTTGTTGGTAACTCTTGTATTTTTGTTTACTGCGTTTGCTTGCACAAGAATATACTTGGTCGTTAGAAAGTTGAATGGTTCACAGAACCAACTATCAAATGTAGAAGAAGAGAATTTGACAAGAAAGAAACTTTTTCGGCGAGAAATCAAACAAGCAAAATCCTGTTTCATGGTTGTGACGTGCTTCTTCATTTTATCATTCCTGCCGCCAATGGTGTTTATCTCGTATAAAAACACTGACGAAAGGGAGTTTGGAGCCAAGGACGTCTGGTTGTGCACGATATCCATGTTTAACTCTAGTGCCAACTCAGTGATCTTCTTTTGGACTAGGACGATGTTGAGAAAGGAAGCAAAAAAGAGATTACACTTTATTTGCGCGCGTTAACCCCCCTCCCCCCGCTTATGTTATGTTATAAATGATACGAACGATATCCGGACGAGTTATCCATAGTAGCGAGGAAATCTACAGTATATGAAATGCCATTTCATGAACTTTGAGGAAAATATTTTAATGAATTGTGATGGCAGTGATACTGTTATAACGAGTAATTTTGTGATTGCTTCCGACTTTATCGTTTTGTTGGAAACAATTATTGTCGATTTCATATTATTTTTCAAAGCGCGGTTCCCAAGTTTGTTGTCAACTTGCCAATTACGTTTCCAAATTTCAGCAAGTTCATTTCAAAGTTCGAACTTCGATTGTAAACAAATGTAAAAATTTCATTTATAAATTTATTTAAAAAGGCATGTTTCGTCTTGGGAGACCAATGGACCAAAATTTTACTGCAGTAATATGCATGTGCATATAGGGCCTTATAGAGTAGTTTCAACTCCAACTATAAACATTTGTTTACAATCAAACTTGCGAACTTCATTGCGAAGTTCACACCCAACTTCCGAACTTGACAACGTAATTGGCAAGTTCGCAACGAACTTGGGAACAGCGTGTTGAAAAGTTACCTGAAATCGCCAATAACATATAATGAAATGTATCGATTTTTTGGGAGGGATGCAGAGGAAAGCTATTAAGATTAGATTACATGAACGCAGGAGAGCAGTTTTGTAATGAACTGATCAACTTTAAAGATAAAACGTCTGGAACACAAAGCCAGGCACATAATTTGTGGCGATATACATGGAGTATTTGCATACAAATATTTCAAAGATAGTCGGTAGTTCGTCGTACGCCCATGTATGCAGCTAATTCAAAAAAGGTTGTCCTTTGCAAACCTTAAACTCTGAACCTTAATTTAGAAGTCAAGTCCGTATGTAAACAAACGGTTTGTTTGCATTTTGAACTGCTGTATTTTTTTTTAAAATACGATGTACTGTCTGAATATCTAAGGGGCCGATAACATGGAGAACTTTCAACTCCGGGGTTGAACTCAGCCCTGTTAACCGGGTTGAAATGTTTTGCGATTAAATGGACGATTTCAACCCCGGGGTTGAAACGCTTCCCGGAGGTAAAAAAGCCTTTATTTTGTTTTCTTGTAATAAACTAGTCACTACCACGTATGCTCGAATAACTCGTGATAATTTCAGCCCTAGGTTGAAACGATTACATGACAAAATTTTCAACCCAGGGCTGAGTTCAACCCTGGGGTTGAAATTTCAACCCTGCTAGCTGAAGCAGGGTTGTCATTAATAGGTTGACATGTAATCGCGCGTTTGATTTTGATAGAGGTTTGTATTACAGACAGGGCTGAAATTTCAACCCGGTAAACAGGGCTGAGTTCAACCCCGAGGTTGAAAATGCTCCATGTAATCGGCCCCTAACACTATTTTGGTTCGCTATGCTTCTAAAAGAATATGAAATAGAGTTTATGTTCAGAAAAATTCCAAACGCTCGAAATTTGGGCAATGTTTACATCAGAGGGCAATGTTTACATCAATGTTTACCTCACATTGTTATGAGCAGAACCGATGCGCAGAACCGATGCGCAGAACCGACTTCCACTTTAAACTCTAAGCGCGCAAAGCTTAATGGGAGCACAAGTTTCAAGCTTGTATTTGAATATTGCAGGTATTTGAGAATGAACTGTTCTCGTAAGGAGATATTTACCATGTCTCTAAAAAATGGGTCCCATATGTGATTTCTAAACTTATTAAATGATGCTCCAATTATGCATTGCACGCTTAGAGTTTAAGGTTTAAAGGTGATCTACAGTCTGTATGTAAACAAAGCCTTTGTTTACATTTTTGTGTCCAAAATATTGAGCTTTATTCGACAACTATTTATATTTTCAAGCTTCTAGAGTATGATAAATGATCAAGAAACAACAATTAGGCTTTTCAAGAACTCAAAACATAGTTAAACTGTTTGTATCATAAAAAGTGGGCTCATTTGTGCACATGCGCAGATCGGACTGTAGATCACCTTTAAGGTTTAGAGTTTAAGGTTTGCAAAGGACGACCTTTTTGAATTAGCTGTATACAGGGTGTCTCAAAGGAGAAAAGAAACCTTAAAACCCGGCGCACACTAGTGCAAGTTACCAATTACGTGCGATAAAAATCCTAGTGTGCGGGGAAAATATTCAGGATTTTTGTCACTCGTGTCGTGAACAAGAAATATATTTTCTGTCATTCGTGACAAGAATCCCTAGTGTGCGTCAAACAGCTCATCGCAACTCTTCGCAGCAAATAAGTGCGCATTTGTGGTATTCACCAAAACAACATGCGCACTTCTTTGCTGCGAAAAATTGGGATGAGCTTTTTGCCGCACACTAGGAATTTTTGTCACGAATGACAGAAAATATCAAACCTGTTTGATATTTGTTGTTCACGACACGAGTGACAAGAATCCTGAATATTTCCCCGCACACTAGGATTTTTGTCGCACGTAATAGATGATTCCCCTTATTACGTTTTCGTAGCGCTTTGCATTGTGGTTATAGTGGTATCACTGATAAAGATAACGGCCTCGAATGAAAATATTGAATGTTTTCGCGAATATTTTGCTGTTGGCTAGCGTGCACCTGACCCTAGCTTTTTTAAAAGTTCTTACACGGGTCAGGACAAAAATAAGCCATCTTGAATATCAGTGATACCACTATAACCACAATGCAAGTGTGCGTGAGACCTTTAGAAATTAAAATATCCTTGTTAAGCACAAGGATATTCTGCTCTGGGAATTTAAAATAGTTTCTGAGAGCAGTAACGGAGAATAACTACACAAAAAAGAGTCAAATTACAAATTAGTCATACTATCAGTTCCAGTAAAAATGGTTCAACTGACGACAGAGCAACGAGAGTTTTTACTGTTTTACGCGCTGTGTTAAATTAATCAGCACATAATCATATGTTGAACGAAACCAAAAACGTTTAAATTACGTTCCATGATTCAATTAGCCTTTCCCACGCCGCCATTTTTGGGTGGCATTTCAGCCGAAGTGCCACCCAGAGCGAGATAAGTCCACATAACAGCGACTTTTTATAATTTTTTTGACAAATGATGGTAAATTTGCTTTGTAAATGGTTACTTAATTCTGAAAGATTGCTTTTCACATTGTTTTAATTGTCTGAAATGGTTAACGAGAATTGGATGCCACTCAAAAATGGCGGATATTCGTCATCGTGAGAAAGGCTAATTGTGTTTACGCACCCATGGGTTTAGTATACATTCAAATTACAACAATAAGGTGAATTTCTAAAGTCTCTTTTTTTTAGACATGCACCCTGACATTGTAAAAATATATTAATTAAGAATAAAATAAATACAAATTTCTGTTGGGTTCTCATTTATTCACGTTTGTACAGATGCATTTCTATAATTATTAATTCTATCAATAAAACGGTGTATTCAATGAGCTCTCGTTACTTTTTATTCTTAACAGTTACAGATGCCTGTTCAGTTGAGCAAATTATCATTCGGTTATCTTAATGAAATAACCTTTTAAGTCAATTCGGCTTTAGAATACCAAACCAATGGTTATTCAACATTGGCCATTTTTAATATACATGCAGGGTGTATAAAAATGGTAATATACTCTTGTGCGCTCATTATTGATTGCACAGATTTAATCTTTATTAATAAAGAGTAAGGTTTGAGCTTTTGAATGACACTTTTTTGTGTTATTCCGAGCATTTTCCTTTATACCGATACAAAAAGGTATTATTGGACAGCTAAATGCCTGAATTTTGTTGCTGTGTAAAAATTTTATCGACATTAGTGGCCCTATTCACATTAGAGACGGACAAGTCGTCTAGACGAACAAATCGTCCCTCAAAAATGGTCTTCACAGACGGAAAAGTAGTCGAACAAATTCAGAGGACTTGTTCGTCTAAAATTTTGTCCGACACGTTTTCACATCTGATGATTTGTCCCACTAAAAGACGATTTTAAGACGATTTGTTCGTCTAGATGACTTGTCCGTCTTCTAATGCGACAACGGCTAAAAAATATCTAACGCATACGCGAACATTCTAATGATTGTACCATTTTTAGCGTTTACAATACGATCAAGAAGCTGAAATCAAATCTCTGGAAGAAGAAGTTCAACAGATGCGTGCGAAACATTCCGAAACCATTCAGAAACTCAAAGCACAGTTCTTACACGAAAAGAAGCAGTTTCAAGATCAATCTGACACCAGGATCCAAGCCATGGCAAAACAAGCTAATCAGGCGAGTAATACACCCATAGTGTAGGCCTAATTCCTTGCAGATTTTTATCCTACCAATTTGCAATTTCTTTTTCATTATTGATATACTCTGCATAGAATTTTTGCAAATTTGCCTTAAAATTTAGACCCTCCTATGGAAATCCTTCATTTTGGCTCTTTTATGGGGGGGGAGGGGGTTGGAAATTCCAGATGTCCTCTCGGGGGGGGGGGGCAATGGCCCCTATCATAATGAAACTGGTTCTTTTTCCCAAACAGGAGGCAAAACAATCGATGATAAGTCAGACACAAAAAGTGAAAGAAGAAAATCAGAAATTAAGAAAAGAACTACTGGCATTGATTAGAAGAACTCGCGCCCTTCACGAGAAACGACAGCAGCTTGAAGAACAACATAAAACATTAAAACGTGATTTACAATACGGAAAAGACTTAACCAGAATACAGGGGACAAGACAGAACAGACTTTATAAATCGTTTGGAATTGTGGAGAAAACAACAGAGTCATCACCAAGAAAAGCTTGATATCGCTTTCTGGTTGCTTAAAACGCTAGAATTATATATGTATTATATTGTATATCATGACTTGTCCTTATAGAACTGTTTTATTTAATGAATTAATTAAATGATTTTTTGAAGTTGAAGTAAAATTTGTATAACGGGCACTTTCTGTTACGACACAATTCTTACGATTAAATATCCATAATACGTTGCGACCTCATCCGCAGGCCAAACCGAGTATGCCCGTTTGCAGGTTAGAAATTTACATTCGAGTCATTCAAGGACCATTGGACAATTATGCGGTTGCTAATATCGATTACTTGGCAATCATAAAATATCCTCGGAAGTACAATACAATAACATCGTCTCTAGAAATCACGGCTTCCCAATCTTTTCTAAATACAGCTTGGCCGTTTAGGGAAGGTTAATTATTCATGGTTGGGGGGGGGGGGGGGGCGAAAAAAAGGGCGGGGCTGTGATTTGTCGTTGTAAAAAAGAGGGGGAGGTTAAATATTTAGGATGTGTTCTGGGAGAGGAATAGCATTAACATCTTTTGGATTGTCTTCATCAATTATTAATATTGTAAACAATTTAGCACACAGATGTATAAAAATGTATTAAATTATCTCACTCATTATGACATTCAACGTTAAATAATCAATTATTTGTGAAAGTATTGAATGGTGTGAATTGATTTGCGTGTCGATTTATAAACGTATTTACAAATAAATCTTGAATATTTCCTATCTATAGTTCGTTATAGTGAATAAGTTCGTTGTAATTAGAACAGTTCACTCATAATGTTATAATTCAAATAGACTTTCTTCGCATTGTATGGAGATTCCCATTTCAGATCATGTGATTATTTCCTCCACCAGGAGGTTATGTTTTAATTGCGTTTTTGTTTTTGTGTCTGCGTGTGTGTGTGTGTGTGTGTATTAATACGAACATTTGTGGCAATAATAGACATCGCCCAAGGGTATATTGATTAAATTTTAGTTAAATTTGGATGAAAATTGGAGAAGAGGTCTTGCCAGTTGCGGACAAAAATGTAATGCTTAAAACGCAATTTGAATTCACGAGGTGCAAATTTAGAAAGTGTTTTACAAAGTTTAACGCGTGATCTCTCTATAAGCTGGACTTTTTCGCGATATAGTAGCCTTTCACGCATAAACTTTTTGTAAAGAGTTTGCAAGAAATCAACCATGCATAAAATCAACCATGCATAAAATCAATCATGCATAAAATCAATCATGCATAAAATCAATCATGCATAAAATCAATCATGCATGCGTGTGATATATCAATCATGAGTGAAAGACTACTATGGCAAAAAAGGTCCACGTTTTGGAGGTCTCGACTTGGACTTAATGTACATCAAATTATCTGGTACTTTGATAGTTCATAAGGCACCTTCTAAATTGTTACTCTTTGATTTGAAATTGCGTTTTAAGCTTTTCATTTTTGTGCGCAAGCCATTTTTAAAGTGTTTTTTAAAAACAACCCTGCTGCACACGAAAATTTACTTTTCAAAATAATTTCATTGGAAAAGATACTAGCAGACCCTAAACTGCTCTTGCATGCAAAATGTTTTCACAAATTTTGCGGAATTTGCCAAGTTTAGCGAACATTTTCAAACTGCGCATTTTTTATACACACTTTAGTTACATCTTTCGTTACTCTACGTGTTTATGTATTTTATATTTGAATATGAATGAAAAATAACTCATGACAAAGAGTAATAAAAAAACTAAATTAAAGAGGCAATTATTTTCTGTGTCGGGCATTCGCGAAAAAAAGCCGGTTCAAAACGTAAAACTCTCATTCTCACATTCCTTCTTAAAATTTGTTTCAGTTTCATTTTCTATTTGATATATACAATTAGTTAATTCTTTGAATGCATCTGGCGGTTGCGAAACACAAAGTTGTAGTAAAAAATGTCGAATAAAATAAATCATCAATGATGCATTAAAATCAAGGATTAAATAGGTAATGCGTGCAGGGGATGATGGGAAGTAAGGTATCATATTGCTGATTATGCTGAAAAATTTCAATAAAAACTGCCGAAACAACCCAAATATTTCCGTATTAGTATAAGCTATCACTCCGTGTTTACACAGCCACCATTTTTATTTTTTCAGCATAATCAGCAATACGATACCTTACTTCCCATCATCCCCTGCACGCATAAACTAAAAGCTGGAATTGCCTATTGACACCATATTTACAGCAATACAACCTAACCAAGCTAAACGTCACACGTCATTTTAGTATTTGAGCGCGTGTTACGCAACATATACAAAAAATCCTCTGAAGCATCACACGATCTGAATTGGGCAATTGGCATACAAAGTCTATACTCTATGCGTATCTTATACGCACGCGTGGACAGCCTTCGAAAGACTGCAAGTTGCAAGTAGGATGTGTTTTGTGTAATTTTGTCGCAATTAATTAATGTCACATGTATAAATTAATACTCGTATTCCAAGACCTGCTTGTGATAAAATAACAAGTACCTATAGAATAAGAAATGACCAATTTTACTGATATATGTATATGTATATAGATATGATAATTTTTAACTTAAAAATAGTATATCAAAGTAATATATCCAAGTGGGTGATTGTTTAAAAAGGAAAATTGTAATATCTTTAAAGATAATTTTTCTAATGATAATTGTGCAATCAAAAACCGGCTTGACCATTTTGTGGATAAGACAATGATTCGATATTCGATAATATGAAATTAATGTTATTAATTAATTAAAAATTCTGTTTGTGCATTTTACAAACTTGACGCATGAAAATTCTTCCCAGAAAAACAAAATTAGAGTAAAAATATTCTTACCCTTCACTCATAAGTACCTCCTCAACCGTCGCTTTCGTTATCCACGCATCGTCACATTTGAACCACTAAAGAGAGTGCAAAGGCTTAACTACTTTTTAACGACCCGTTTTGTAGTTAAATATATAGTAGTTAACTCTCAAATACGCCCTTCTGATTGGTCATCGTTCGCACTAACATTGGAAATTTCTTTCAAAATCCTTACTATGGAAATAGTGTGAAATCCACTTTGAAATCCAATTTGCATACTAATTACAATTTCAATGATACTATGGATATTGTATGGACATACTACGGATATTTATAAGCGATACAATCGGAAATTCCACAGTCTGAATTTCACTATTTTTCCCAGTAGTTAACTTTAACTATAGCTACCTTTTTGTACAACCGCGGCCCTATATAGATATATGATAATACATGGACAATACGAAATCTGGATAGGAAACTCATGATCACGTATGTTAGTCGTTTTTAGGGACATTCGACTTGATACTTCTAATATCAGGTCAGATACCGGATATTGTTTATAGAAGGCCTTGTTTTGCAGGTTTAAAATAATTCGATATTGCTAAAAGAATGCATGGATGTTTATCATATTTTTATTTGAAATGATCGGAGAGAAGCTAGCAATTGCAGTATTGTCAAAGTTGATCGATATTAGACTGTGAAGTTCTTTCTATATTTCAAATCAAAATATATTTTAAACATCATCACTTTATAACCAATTAAAATCATTATTTTACCTTAAATGAAATCCTAAACCTTATACATAAAATAACCGGTATCCGGTATGCGATATTTTCGAAAACCTGGCATCTCTGGCATCCGGCGGAATAGCAAAAAGCTGCATCCGGTGCACCCCAACCCAAGCACATTTCAATAGACAACTTGCATGAATAGACTAATTTTTTATTTAGGGGGAAAAAAGTATATTTTCGTAAAGAACTTACTAAAATCAGTAAAATTTCAAATTTGGTTACGAAATGTTGTAAAATGCAGAAAATATAGCCTTGCGAAGGGTACTAATTCCCCCCGGCTATTTACACCCGGGGAAACGAAAGCATTAGCGGAGTCTAAAGTTCATCAAATATCGCGGGCGTGGGTGACCAACGGTGTTGGGTGGGTGGTCATCCTCACTGATCTCAAAAATATGGCGGACTGTCACGAATAGCGGACACTGATTGGTCCAATTTAAAGTTTGCATTATAACGACTGCGAAATAGCAAACATTTCTTGAGTTGATTTGATGATTGATAAATTTCTTGCAAATATATTCCATTTTTGCTCGCATTTTTGCAAGATTTTGTAAATTTCAAAAGCTCTCTGAGAAAGAAACTGCGAAAGAATCGGCTAAAAGAAGGGAGCCGATGTTAACGAATAACGAAGGTAAGTTTGTTTTAAATATTAATTTTATAATGGATTTAAAACCCGACGGCCTTTGCGTATATGAAACAACTAAACAAGACAGCATATATTAAATGTCAGTGTATCTTTAATATTGATTCCCTTTTTTATGTAAATTAAATTAAAGTAAAAAATAAAAAAAACGACGACAAAAATATATTGAATACTTTGTCGTGGAAAAGGCACGTTTGTAAGGCAATGAAACCACTTTAAATCTCAATATAGCTGCTTTAAACTTTACTATATTTGGAACTTTACTATATTTGGAAGGTGATTATTGAAAATTCTCCACGGTGATTGGTTGCCGTTGAGGTGATTATAACGCGATAATCACCTAAGTGATTTTCGAAATGGCGGCCGAAGCCGTTTTGTTAATTAAATGACAAAGAAATGGTATTTTTTATTTTTTTCCATATAACCACCTATGAAATTATACTAAAACAATTATTCACCTCATGCTGGGTGATATTTGCGAATAAAAACCTCGACTTCGTCTCGGTTTTTATTCACCGATAATCACCTTGGCTGCCCGCAGGCTACCTTACCTTCGGCGAATAATTGTTAATTATTTGTGAAATCATGAATTTCAAATAAGTTGGTTTGCTATCGTCAGCTGCTTTGCTATAAATATTCAGCAACCCAAGAAAATACATTAAATTTTTTTCTTCCTGGCAGCAAAATCCAAAAATAATAATTTCGGAGAACGTATATGGTGCCGCACATTGTGAAAACAATTGTGGATATGTGGTGAACAACCTCGGTAAATAATATGGCATTCTAGTATACAAGATGACAGGAATTTCCTGCAAGATGTAAGAAAATTTCCTGCAAAGATATTTTGTTAAAACGTCCTGGCAGTGGTGCTGCCGGATATTTTCCAGCACTGGTATTCAGTTTCTTCAACTATACATGATAAAACTTAGAAGAATAGACTTTCATTACCTGGTCCTTTTTCTGTCTGACAAAGCAAGTGTAGTGACCAACTTCGAGTGT
Organism: Paramuricea clavata; assembly: GCA_902702795.2. Taxonomy (NCBI): domain Eukaryota; kingdom Metazoa; phylum Cnidaria; class Anthozoa; order Malacalcyonacea; family Plexauridae; genus Paramuricea; species Paramuricea clavata. The sequence continues at coordinate 11,587 of CACRXK020013923.1, forward strand.
GCCACTGTGGTTGACGACAGCAAATAACGAATATCTGGGAAAAATATTAGAAATTGCTCAGGTTAGCAACGATCATGCATATAGAGAATATAAAGTACAGAAACATTTCTTTCAAGTTCCCCTAATTTATGCAATCCTCTTCTTATCATAAAATATATATTTGAATAAAATTAACTTATAGCAACTATAAAACATACCTATAATCATTCACCGGACAGGAAGAACTTGGGGTTTGTATATTTACATTTTCAATTTGTTCGCTAAAATTAAAACAAAAAATATCACTGTACATATAGTAATAGCTAACCGCGAAACTCACCCAAGTGACATCTGCATGCTCTTTGTAAAAGCGCATATAGGTGGGATCTTAGTCAAGTCACAGATTAAGTACAGTATATACCAGATGTGTAACTTAATAGGACTTCGTGTCCTCAAATTTCCTTCGATGTACACGTCATTTTAGAACCATCCTCAGAGATACGAAAAACCAGTTTCATATTATTCTGACACTGCAATTGACCATTTGCGTAATAGACTAAATTTTGATCTCAACAAAAATTTCATTACAGCTTGAAAGAGCATTACAAAATTAGTAATATTCCAAAGTTTCGTTGCAAAATGTTGTAAAATGCGGAAAATATAGGCTTGCGAAATTTGCAATTTTCAGTCATTTTAGATTACAGACAGGAAATTGACAGCCTCGAAGGGTTTGGGGCTGTCAATTTCCCGTTTGTCTAGACTTGTTTAGTTCAAAATTTAGTCTATTACGCAAATGGTCAATTGACCAACGAAAAATCGTTGGCTCGAGCGGGATTTGAACTCGAATTTTTACTTTGCACTTTATTGCTGCCTTCTTGGATCGAAACATATGGATTAAACAATCAAGAGCATATTTGTTGAATGTTTAAAGTTGTTGAAAGCATTTAAATTTGTAGAAAAGGTGTTGAAAGCATTTTTGAAAGCAATGACGTATTACCAGATGACGAACAATCACGCGAGCGACACTTGCTACACAGAATAGAAAATAGACCAGAAGCCTCACTCAGCCAACATTGTGTCCGAGATTTTTTATGCGCAAGCGCGAGCCAGCAAGTGTAATCACAACGCCATCAAACGCGAGCAACGCCATCAATTGCCATCACTAGGTAATACAGATTGCTGTTTTAACCGTTTTTAAATGCCACTGGTCCAAGTAATGGGTCATCGCAACAGGAAGACACAACGTAAAAAACAAAAGCGTAAAATATTTGCACAATAATTGCAGAATATGCAGCGTACACTTTGAGCATGTTTTTCGAATTTCAAGAAAAACCGTTGATTTGAGGAATTGACGCTGACGAACGCTGACGTGATGTTCGCAGCAAGTGTCACAGACGTCATCTAGCGTGCGCAATTCGTGATCCGCAAGGCGAAAATCGTGGACACGAAAATGTTAAGGAAAGGTGTACAGTGAGACTTCTGGTCTATTATATATTCTATGCTTGCTAGGAAGATGACGATTATGGGACAACTTTTTTACTGAAGTTACACATCTGTCCTTACTTAATCTATGGTCAAGTGGGATATATAATTTTGCACAAGGTTCGTACATGTGAAAGAGTCTAATTCAAGGACTTTTTCAAGGACATTCAAGGCCATGTATCAGAAAATTCAAGGACTAAATACTGATGACAAGGGGTCAGAAATCAGTAAAATCTGACGTTGAATTTTTCAAAATGAAACTTTAATGAGTTTCAAACAGCTTTGTCAGATATGAACATGCAAAATCAATTCAACAAAATGTCCGTTTTGAATGCCAAATATCCAAAAACTAAAGCAAGAAAAGTAGCAGCTACTCCCTTACAAATTCAAGGACATTCAAGGACTTTCAGGACTATTTTACTTACCTAGACGACATGAAAGGCTCCATATCCAGTTCAACTGGGAAAGGGATGAATGACGAAATTTT
>CACRXK020013925.1:0-13533 GCA_902702795.2 Paramuricea clavata
TTCGAAGAAACCCAAAATACGTTTTGGTTGACAAGTAAGCGATCGATATCTCATTTTATTAGTCTGATAGTAATACGGATCGAGTGATATTAGTCTGAGCTCTTCACTTCAGATTTAGCGAATTATACTGCAACTTTGAAAATCAAGCGATGAGTCACAGTCATTGAACCGTGTTGAAACACAAAGACTGTTTCCTGGACATGTAAAGGTATTCCATTAAGGGATTAAGAGAAGTCATTTATCCAGAAATTATATGGTAATTATCAATTTATATGACATATCACCATGTGCATTTACTGTTTTGGAAAAACAACACAAACTTGTTGCTGTAAATAAAATTATATAGTGGTTCGTAGTAATATGGTATTTTATATGAAAAATCAAAAGCACTATATATATTGTAAATGAGCATCTTCGTTTTAATATACTGACGAGTCACGGAGACATAACATTATTCAAATACAGAATTGCATATCAACTAATCGGCAATCTTCTACGAGGTAAGTCTGAATTTGAGTTGCAAATGAATGTGTTGCGAGATATATACTCGTTGTAGTCGTGATCTCACTGAGTTTAGTATATGTGGCTACATTATATTTATATGTCTATTCTACGCTCCAATATACAGTCATATACGCTTCAATCGCCACTCAAGTACGTGTGATTGCATTGTGAAAGCACTACGCTTACTGTAGTATAACGTATAACATTATAAAATGGTTATACTAAGTGTAACGCTTAGGTTAAATGAAACTCGATTTCGGATTCAAGTTTTTATTCTTTGCTTCTCCGATCAGTGACACTGATCTGTATTCTCACGACAAACTACGAGTATGATGCAAATATTAGTTCGTTTTTCCGATTATGTTACGACGACTGTGTCCAAGCGGACGCAGTTTTTAACTAGAGGCCGGACGCGGGCGCTTTGGAGGCAGGACGCGGGCAGAGCAGACGCAAAACGCGGGCGTCGTGGTGGCCGGACGCGGGCGCTCTGGAGGCAGGACGCGGGCAGAGTGGACGCAAGACGCGGGCGCTCTGGAGGCAGGACGCGGGCAGACGCGGGGACAAGTTATTTCTTGGCAGTACTGTAAAACAAAGGTAACTATAAGCATTAGAATAAAGGAGAACTTTAGAAATTCACCTTATTGTTCTAATTTGAATGGCTGAGTAGTATACTGAACACATGGGTGCGTAAACACTTGAATCGAATTTTGTGCAGGGGAGTTATTGAAAAGTTTTCAGTTTCGTTAAGCCCGTTTTATACGTCGAATTTCGGTCGCGTCGAATGCAATTCAAATAATAGATAATGAAGCTTAATGAAGTTTATCCTCTCATTATCTATTGTCTTAATTGCATTAGACGCGACAAAAATTCGACGTATAAAACATGCCTTAAACATATGATTATGTCCTAATTGATTTACTGCAGAGGTTGAGGTAAGAAAATACGTGCATCAAAGAAAACAGTTGTTTTTTTTATTTACATGTATCAATGCAATTATCAAGGTATTCTAAATTCCCAGGAGCAAGAAATCGTGTGCTTAACAAGGATATTTTAATATCTAAAGGTCTTCTTTTTTAACACATGCATGTAACACCGCGGAAAAACGTCTGCGCATGCGTCAACATTACTGAAATCTGTATTGCGAACGTGATGTCAAGTGTTTCGAATGTTGTCAAAAACTCAAAATGGAAGCGACTTCGATGTTTTGCCCTTTCTATGAAAATGCAAGCGGAATAATGAACGTGACAACCTAAAAACTAGAAATAATTATTATTATATGTGCAAGAAGTAGTATTATGCATGAAAATAAACCAAAGGTGACTGTCGATAAATTTATTGTATAAAACGTTCTTTAACTGAACCATGCATACAAAGATATTTTTCGTAGGTTCATATGATCCACATTTTTGTCAATAACTTTTTTGCGTAGCATGTATAATTTTTGCGTTGACTATATTTAAGGGTAATGATTCACTTTACAATTTAATCGTGTGCAAATGCTTCACTATTCGATAGTTTTCTTAACTTTTGTGCTTAAGTTCGGTATTCTACAATTTTTCAAGAAATGTTCACACGCCTCCCGGTCTTAAACGGTAATTTTTAATTTAAATTCTGTTTCATTTTAGATTTTAAATGTTAGAAAACTTTTTATTAATGTCTAAACTACCCGTCCAGTGTATTTTTTGTTTGTTTCAATTACCTCAATTAAATAGCCATGTTTTTATTTACAATTTGGCATTTAAATTCCTCGCCATCTTTTTTGTGCCCCACGCATGCGCACACGTTTTCCCGCGGTGTTCATGCATGCACCCTGCCAATTCAATATTTTACGCATGCGTGGGTTCAACATAGTGCTCAGGCATTCCAATTTTAACAATAGGATAATTTCTAGACGTCGCACTCTTTGAGACACCCTATATATAATAGTTATTCAATGGGGTAGTAGATAATTCAAAAGATTAATTACATTTGTTCTCTCTTGTACTTCTGTAAACTAGAATTACAATAGTAACTTAGGCATGTGAGCTATCTAAGGCCCGTTTCATACTCTGTACTTCACATGTGCCGAATACATTAACGACAATAGATAACGAGCTGAAATACCTCAATTTATTTATTGTTTTTAATGTATTCGGCACATGAGAAGTACGGTGTATGAAACTGGCTTAAAGTTGTGAATTGGATATTAACAAACGCTAGCCAAATGTGTCTACTGCTTAGTTTAATAAAAGAAAGCATCGACAAGTTGTAGAGGTACTAGGTCAAACGTCAAATCGAAAACCCCGCAAAATACCATGCATGTTACTTTATTTAGCGGTTGCGTTTTCCCTAAATTTCACACGATTTTGGCAGCTAGAGCTATTTTCCCTGTTTTTATTCATTTTGAAATAAATGGAGTTTCCTGCAATCTGATTGGCTCTTAGCAGCGCGATTTCAGCACAAATCGCACTCTGTGCTATTTAAAAATTGCGCGCATCATTCATGCAGCTTCAGCTGTAATCGCTTCCTTTTTTTCAATCGATCGGATTTAGTTGTACGATTCAACCAGCCAACCATTTTTAAGAAAAATTAAATGACCAAATCAAATCTGGTATCATTGTTTGTAATAAAATGTCTATTACAGTAGTTATCAATAATTATTTTTGACCAAAAAAAGTAAGCTAAGAAAATCTAAAAATACTAAAGAATATTTCACAATTGAGAATTTAATTAGGAACAAAATCGGAATTGGAATTGGCAAATGAGGAACAAAATCGTCTATCACACAAACATGGTCAAAGTGGCAACAAAAGCAATTATAATTTAAACAGACGGCAAAACAAGATTAAATTCGTCATTCTTAGTTCCGATGTCTGAACGCCCAAAAGCGCACCAAAACGTTTATCAAATCGTGCACTATAAAACCTATACTATATATATTTAAACTTCCTTGTGTTGTCTTTTATTCTTCGTAAATCTCTTTTTGGTTTTTCGATCGTATAAAATGCCATTTAAATAAATCTAAAAGTTCATCTTATTCGATTGTCGCTGAACTGGAGGTGTGTCTTTTGCAAACTGTTTATGATTTCAAAATGAAGTTGAAATTGAACGTCGTATCGTGCAGTTTTGGACTGAAATTAGACTTGTGATTTTGTAATCACGACTTTAATTTCAGTCCAAATTGCACTCCATTTTAGTTCATATAGCTTTGTAATAATTTATTTCAAGCTTCATTTAGTTTATTTGGTATTCCTTTAATCTTCAAATCAGAATCATATTTAAAAATGTTAAATATTTCATTATCAAGTGCTTCGTGCTTCGTGTATTCAATATTGTCGCTATATAGTATTTTTACATATGGTACAGTTGTACCTGTGTTTTTGTGTTTTATACCCCACAGACATGGTATTTTAACGGCTATACACTGGAAAAAAAATTGAAAATCCATAGAAGGTCATAGAATGGAAATTGCATGTATAGACCTTTATTGGAAATAGAATGAATGGATTTTCATTATCCATAATAATTGTATATTTCCATACTATGGATATAGTATTGAATTAGTATGGATATACTATATGGATTTAGTGGTGCATGCAATTGCATATTTCATAGTATGGATTTCACTTTTTTCCCAGTGATATAGATGTATTCATCTGAACATCTTTTAAAAAATGGAAACCTGCAGAATTCTTTCAAACTCTAAAGTACATTAAAAAGTTACGAAGCGTCGAAAACTAAATCCGAAATATTTTTCTAAACGGCAGTAGCTATAGCTAACCCCGGTTTGAAGTTGAGATACGGTATAACGCGAAGAAGGAAAAAAATAATGACACTCGTCAGACAAGTCGTTCATTTTGGCACGCGCACTAGAACAATCTTTATTTTCTTGGGCTTCTCTGACTAAAAAATGCCTGCGCCCATCCTTACACCGGTGATGCGTGTGTATATTGGGAATAAACAAAAGGCAGTATTTGTAATTGTATGCACGCGCTAGTAACTATTACGCTAATTGTGAACGTGTTATAACTTTTACACCTATCAACCTATCAACCTATCTGGTACATATAAGAAAATATATACGTTTAATTAAACTGTTTCAGGTTGATGAACAATACCAAGCAACTTCATTGTCAAGCAAATACTTGGGATCTCGTCTGAAAAGCTTCAGGTATTATAAGCGGTTTTATGCATGCAAGTATACTAACGGTTATTCTCCGCGTGTCTATGTCAATGTCGCCACCAATATCTTACATTATCATACAGTATTAACTGCATGCTTCAGACATTTTATCTACGCGAAAGTAAACTAACAGTATACATGTATATATGTATATGTGGTCCTTGTAGACAGTTGCATGGATAGGCAGAAAAGTCGTAATCACATGCATGTGGTTAATACAATAAAATCATTGTTTGGAAACTCGTGGATGTCTGAGTAATTACCTAAAATTGTTGCGGAAATTACTGGAACACTTTAGCAACTGTGACTTATGGTTATTGACTAATGTACATGTATTACAGCAGCTACAAATAGTTGCCCTTATCGTTGTTCTTGTTCATTATATGTGCGCAATCCCGTTGGGCCTATTCTGGGATCTTATAACTCGCTTAAAATCTCCCAAATTCGTATCTCGGCGGGAGTTTAGGCGATTTACCATCCCAGAGTATAGGCTTCCTAATTTCCAGCATGCTGTGTCTGTGTATCGTATTTTACGCTACTCAGCCAATAGCAATATTTAAACCAACTAATTGATGAAAGCACAAAATACTAGATAACTGAAGAAAACATTGCTATACTGTTTGGGCTAGAATACAATTTTCCTAAAGGATTCCTTTAGGAAAATTGTATTCTAGCCCAAACAGTATAATTGTATTCTAGCCCAAACAGAGTTAATTCCATGAATGGCATAAACTGTAAACATAAACTTAAACTTGAAACGTTATTAACAACAGTGCACACCGAAATTTGTAAAGTGAGGGGTTGATCTTCCAATAGGCCGTATACACTAATTATAAACATATAACTATTATAAATTCAAACTAAATATACTATATACAAGAGTTACGTAGCTATGTTTGATTTTAGTTTTAAAGCCAGATATAGGTGGATTTTAACAAATAGATAACAAGTTTTATAAAAATGTTAGAAATTTTCTACAATCTATAGTTTCACAACCATTTATTCAAGTTACTCGGTAAATTGTTCATACATATATTTATTGAATGGATTGACATGTAATCCGGCCGAGTATTTTTCGATTATCGCACGGCAGGATTATATACATTATGTCATTCTACCTAGGATTTTTATTAACAAACCTCAAAAATAGCTTTCTTTGCATTATTTCAAGGATTTGTAATCATTAGGCCCTGCCAACGCCTAATATTTTTTTCAGATAAATAAAAACTAAAATGAGATTTGGGTGCGATGAGATTTTTATAATTTTATAGTCGTGGAACTGGGACGAATTCAGCAACAATGGTTTCATTATATATCTACTTCCTGCCAACCTTAACACAAGTTGATATCAATAATGACAACCTTGGAAGAAAATTCCGTGCTGAATTGGTATCTTCTACAGAAGGCGGCATTCAAAAGTTGACATTGAGGAATAGATATGTTCTGGCGAGAAATAGTCAGCCAACTCCAGCTGCAAATGTCGGTAAGTCCATAGAGAAAATAGCATAGTTACAATAGTTCGGTCAATCTCGAAAGAATGCTGGATTAGGGTGCTCCTATTGATCAATGGTACAGAAAACTCTGCAAGATTTGGAAGAAGAATGTCATTATAGCAAAGATCATCTTACTCCTGTCTTAATTACCTTAACCAGGAAGTCATTTTTTCACCTCGCTTTGTTTGTTTGTGTACCTATTTATAAACTGGCATAATAATCGATCGTTTTTTTGCCTACTGAAATGAATTTACTGTTCAATCAATCTCTTACCCAGAGCCATCGTTGGCTCTGTTGTATGTGTATCTTGTGTTAGAAATCTTAAACGATATGTTCTGTCACATTCACTGTAATGTACTATATTTTGTAGCTGACGTGAATGAGTGTTCATCTTCAACTCGCTGTGGTTCTGGTCAACGTTGTGTTAACTACCCTGGAACATATCGCTGTTACTGTAACAGTCCTGCACAAATGATTACTGAGTCTGGTCAATGTATAAGTAAGAACACGATTTAATGAATTTCATTTTTTTAATAAGTATGAGGCACAAGTAGTCTCGATTTTAGAGTAAAAGGTTACTGAATTCCCTGGCAAGCTGACCCTGTTGAGATTAAGCTATATATCCCCCGAGATGTTGGATAAATAGCACAACGCAAAGACTTACGCAGGCCTTTCTCAAGTGGACTCTTTTTGTATCTATGCGCAGCACAGATAAATTGCTATTGCTTCAGTTTGTAGGTTAAACACTCAGGTCGCGTGCGCCTTAAATACATGCCTGCGAACAGGCAGCCTAAAATAAAAACAAAATGGCAGCCTGTATTCTACATTTTATGTGTACGTCAGTTAATAGTAGCCTAGAGAGTTTAAGCTTCGCGTTATACAGAAAAATACATTTATGTAAATGTATTCTTCGAAAGAAAAATACATTTACTTTACCTAAATGTCGAACTGATCGCTATAAAAACATTTTATCCCTGCGAACATTTTTAAGCTTAGCAATTAATCATATTCTGATTTACACTGAAATTTTTAACTTCTTTAAATATGTAAATTATGCATGCAGTTGAGTAATGTTTTATACACCTAGCTAATTATTGTAAAATTGTGTAATTCATCCTGCTGGTTGCAAGGCAATTCTTAAAACGATCTATCTATCTATCTATACGGTATCAGGAAATAAAGAGTATAAAATGAACTTGCTGTTTTAAAACTGCAATGCTTGATTATTCTTTCGACAAAAGAAAGAAAATATGAAACGAAAACGTTTAACGAAAATTTTGCGAAGAATGTTTGAACCTGCCGTCTGCCGTCCCGGAAACGCGAAGCTTAAACTCCCTATTACATCGCTATTAACATCTGAAATACAATGAAAATGTACTGTGACAAGGTGAGAGTTTTTTTTTTTTGTCTAACGGTTTGTATATGATTTGAAAAAAAAATAATAAAATGTTGTGATCCATATAGATTCCACCGTGATCGATCGTATATTAATAGGGAGTTTAAGCTTCTCGTTTCCGACTTTATGTATCTGCAAAACGTTTTGCTAGTGATGAATACGTTGCTTTATTTGTATTCCTTGCTGGTCTTCAATATTTGTAACGAGCATCAAACTCACCTCTTTTGTCCGGATTTTATCCTAGTGTATTATATTTAACGTGTGTAGTTTTCTTTCATCAAATTGACATTTCATCGAAGTATTTTTGACCATCAAAGACAGTGTTTTAAATTTGCAATTAAATTATCATTTGAATTACATTTGCATTGATATATTACTTCTATTTTTAGATGTTATAACATTTCAAGGAATTTTAATTATCACCAATCTCGGCACTTTTGATCCAAACCTTCTCATTATCAACAGTATTCCTTGGCTACAGCTTGCTTTATCACTCGAAAGTGTGGTAAGTCTTACAATTGTACATGGAGGTGGGCAATCTTTTGTCACGGGCATTATCGAACCTGATATTTTGTAAAAAAATCAATAAATTTGGATTGGCAAAGCAACCCTTACACGTCATACGAGCAACAGAAATGTGCGCACTTGTATTGCACTTGTCGAGACAAAAACAAATTAGACGATTACCAAGCCGGTTAATTTTACTGTTTTTACATGTAGAACTATAGATAAAATAGCTTTGTTCCTTTAGTCTATTCCTTCTTGCTTTCTGATACTTTTTTATTTTAAAAGCTCAAAAGTTTTGTTTATATTTTGGCTAAAAAGCGAAGCGGGGGAAAATACAGAAAGAACCAGTTGTTGCAACGGACCACATGCAGTGCATTACTGCGTCACAATGCACGCGCATTAGCCAATCAAATTGTCTGTTATATCCCACTTATAATGTGGCGTAATAATATTGATTTATTTAATCTCAATTTCGATGGGACGCTTGGAGAGAGCAATTGAAGCTCCTTTGGTAAAAAGAGACCTCGAATTTGCGATGAAGAACGAGCAGTTCGATTTCATTTGATTTGCCGTAGTCAGAAGGGATATGCTTGCTGCTTTGCCAGCTGGTTGTGGGAAATCACTGATTTATTCAGACGTACATGCTCTTGCTCTTGATGTTGAACCGCGCCCGTTTTTCGAAAGACGAAATTTTTCATCAGACTAACATCACTAAAAATTCAGCAACTTACAGTATAGCAACATCATCAATACATATTTAAACTGCCTTTTCTTCCAACTTGTAAGCACTGATTTAGTAACACTGAGTATTTTGATAAAGTACGAAATAATGGATTTATTTATTAACAAACGTTTAATTTAGATGGTTAACAACATTTCGACTAATATTTAGTCATAATTAACTCTAGTTACACATAAGTTTAGGAAGAGGAATTAAATAAGAAAAATATAGTTTATGCAAGAATGGTTTACTGGAATACTCATCTTATACAAATGAGTACAATTTGTTGTCTTCCTTGTCTTGGATTTAACATACCATTGTTAATGAACGCATCTTTATTGACGTTGCCATCTATCTGCAAAATCTCAAGTTAATTTTGCAATGGAACTATATCGCTTTTGTTTTTACTTTTAAAGTTATAAAGTCATTTAAAGCATTAAAATTCAGGTCTCGTAGATTTTGACGATCTCCTATTTTTACTTGGATTGTAGATTAACGCGGCTTATGGAAGAAGCAACCTTGCCAGTAATTACAGACGCTCTCAAGTTACAGGTTTTACGTAAGATGATACGTTATTATTTAATTACTTTATGATTCTTTGGCCTTTGAAATCTTTTATTCAAATAAAATTAGCATTTCAAATTACAAACGTCAGTTGAATATTATACACCATCATCAGTGCATAATACATGGCGCAACTAACTGTTCTTAAAAAATATTCTCCACTTGTGGACCGTTAAATGGTAATGTGCGTATGCTCTACCATATTCAAGACTTATAAAGGGGCCATGCTCAAGCTTTTTAAAGCTTCACAGAATAGCAGCTCTTCCTGACGAAATTCTTCAAATGCGCTTTACGTCCAGTATATTACGCTTACCTAATAATTACATACTTAGCCTAAACTATTTTATCTTTACAACAATTGTGATATTACTTTCTTAACTGTGTTTATCCTAACCCACCCTGTCAGCTTTCCCCGTGAGAGGAAACCGGAACACCCGAAGAAAACCCACGACTTTCTGTAAGGCGTTGACTGACTCTTTTCCTTATTGAGAGTCGAACCCACGAACTCAGAGGTGAAAGGCGACTACGCCACTGAAGTCCCATGTACAATATCATTATTTTACTTACAGGGAAGGATCAGTGCGTGCAACATACGTAGCTACATTTGATCCAGCAAGTAATGAAACGGTTTCAAATGTCCAAGCGGCCATACAACCTCAACTTAACGCGACTATTAATGGAACTTTCCTTGGGCAATATCAACTATCCGGAACCAGGCAGACTGCAGTACTGTATCAAGGTTAGTCTACTCATTTCGTAAGGAGAAACTGTCGTCCTATAAGCATATAGAGCTATTTCAATTAAGCTTGTCATAGTCAGTTGTATTCCAAGCGCGAATAGTAAGATGAGTGTACCAAACTTTAATGTTTTTAGCTATTTAGGTAACCTATGACCATTAGCCTGCGTTCAGCCCCGACCCGAATTTATTAAATATCAAGTTAAGTCTGGGTATCCGGAAAGCAAAGCTTGTGCAGTCACGCGGATTTTCCCTTAGAGCCGGGGGACGTCTGTGATTGGTCAATTACTGATATGATTAGTGATAATTTTTGCTAAATGCGAAATAAAATATGTTGAATTCAAATTTGTGCCGTCTCCCAAACGCATTTTATTTCATAACACGCTTGTTTCACAATAGGAAAGAAATGCAACGTTTACGCACTTGTTAAACGATGGCGTAACCTACCATCGAACGCTTGTTAATACTTTTGGCACTACCTACACTGGCACAAACAGTTCAAAATTAATAACCATAAATCCTTTTGTTTCGTAAGTCGCAAGGCCATACGTGATGAATAGCACATTTCCCCCTTTAAAATATATTATTCCATAATATTTAAGGTGCTTAAAGACACAGTTCAGCTTTTGAACGATGGCTTTTAAGCGCATTTCAGCCTTTTTAATTGAACTTAACTAACTAGGAAAATCAATTATATTTAATGGACCATTTGCATTATAGACTAAATTTTGATCTAAACAAGTCTAGACAAAAATTTCAACACAGCTTGAAAGCGCATCACAAAATTAGTAATATTCCAAAGTTTCGTTGCGAAATGTTGTAAAATTCTGATAATATAGCCTTGCGAAGTTTGCCGTTTTTCAGTCATTTTCTATTACAAACGGGAAATTGACAGCCCCAAAGGGTATTGGGCTGTCAATTTCCCCCGCGTAATGCAAAATGACTGAAAAACGGCAAACTTCGCAATGCTATATATATATTATCCGCATTTTACAACATTTCGCAACGACACTTTGGAATATTACTAATTTTGTGATGCTCTTTCAAGCTGTGATGAAATTTTTGTCTACACTTGTTGAGATCAAAATTTAGTCTATAATGCCAATGGTCCATTCAAGATCGGTAAACTCAATGTTTTTAACAATAAAAATGTTTTAAAATGTTAAAAACATTAAGTTTGCTGATCTTGAATCATGCTTAACTGATTTTCCTAGTTAGTTTTTTCCATAGATATCTTATATACTAAAAGGGCTGAAATGCGCCTTAAAACCATCATTCAAAAGGCTGAACATTTCGCCTTTAAATTGTACATTTGATTATTGCTCGTGACAATAGCTGTATACTGGATGAAACAGGCTGTAGGTGCAACTTCTAGGTTGGCATGGGTGTCAGATGTTTATATCTACAATAAGGCGGTTACCTCTATAAATGGGCTATAACTGCAGACTTGGTTCAGAAGGCAAATTTTATATTCCCTGTAATTACAAAATTGGCTTTTTTGAGGGTTGATTTCTAAAATGTCCCAGGCCTCCCCCCTAGTTCACAAGCTGCTCGCAATGTAGGCTGGGATGACTGATAATTAGTTTTGCCCGCAGGCAAGGTGGACGGGAAAACATTTCAAGATTTATTATGATGTAACCTGCAAAAATGTAATGATATTTGATTCCCAAATAGATTATGATGAATGTAATCCTGCATCAAACATTCATGTTCAAGACTGTGGTACAGGAGCAACATGTACTAATGAAATAGGAACATATTCGTGTCAATGTGCTACTGGTTATACAGGAACTCCGCCTAGTTGCACAGGTATGTATATAAGAATATAAGATGCAAGATGAGAAGATGTCAGATATCACATATGTGATGAGATGTGAAATTAATCGTTATTGTTTAAACTAAATGGCGAGTAATATTTCTCAAAGGTTTTAAACAATATAGAACAAAACACATCTTGACATATAGTATCATGAAATCACAGATATGCATGGTAATTACAAGCCGTGAATGAATTCAAGATGACAATGCCTAGTTATGTCATAAAATCAAAACATCGGAAACTTAATGTTTTCGTCTCCGATTGTATTTTGTTTTTATATTTGTTTCTAACTAAGTAGATTATATGTAGTCGGATCGCTAGGCTATTTTTACAAAAATAAACTAAATGGATGTCCGTTTCTTTTTCTTCTACAGCTGTCACAGTCTACCCGCCGTTGTATTTCGGTATGTTGTGTTTATCTCTGTTATGTATTACAATTATCTTTTAGTCATATTGTTCGGTGATAAATAAACAATACCCGCCGACCATTTAATAAAATTAGCTAATGCAGTTATTGTAACTGCAAGAGCTCGAGTTTTTAATTAACTACTTCATAAAAACGAAACGAAATCCACAGATTAGCATCTTGAAGCCATCATCATATCAGTCATAGCCCAAGATATTAAGCTGATTTGACTCATTTTTAAGATTCAAACTGCCAACACATTGTGTTTCGTGTAGATTTTTTCACTTAGTATATTGGTTACTGCATACACCATTATCGCTTAATATTGGTTACTGCACCATGAGTCTTCTGCTATTTGTTGGAGGAATTGGTGACGTTTGTGACACCGAAATACCTCCAAAAATACCCCGTGGAGTAATATAACTAAATCTGTATGGAAATAAAACTGACTAAAAGTAAGCGCAAACTGACTGCAAGAAAGCGCAAATACCATTTCTATTTATGGAAAGCAACATATCTTAGCCATACCTCGCGCATGCGAGACTGTCTTCAAACGTTGCACCTTTCCTGGGATCTCTGAGTTAAGATTTCTCGCTAAAGTTTTGTTGTGTATTTTAGTGAATGACGAGGATGCGGATCTGGTGAAATGGCTCATTGTCGGTGTCGTAGTTTATCTTGGCATTTGCTTCCTTGCCACTTTCTTCATTTTAATTCTAATATGTAAAACGTGAGTACCGTCCTATATTAGCATTTGTAACCTTGTTTGTTTGCTTTTGTGTATTTGTTTTTAATGCTACAGTACTATTTTTTGGGGGTTTTTTGTTTCCTTTTTGTTTTAATGCTATTTTTATGCTTGTTTGTTTCTGTTATATCTTGCTTTGTAATGTTGTGTAATGTGTTTTTAGAGACATTTTCTATAGTCTTAAGCTTTTATAAACATACGCGCTTTCGACTCCCAGTCTCCTCCCTGTCTTTGACAGGTGAAGCAATAATGAATTGAACTGAGCCCATAGGGAATGTGTCAATGATTTACAATTACAACAGTATATATTATAAAAAGTGGAATTAATAGTTCCGCCAACACGACTAATATAGATAGATAGATAGATAGATAGATAGATAGATAGATAGATAGATAGATAGATAGATAGATAGATAGATAGATAGATAGATAGATAGATAGATAGATAGATAGATAGATAGATAGATAGATAGATAGATAGAT
>CACRXK020013926.1:0-11305 GCA_902702795.2 Paramuricea clavata
GCTTAGACTTTTACCATAAATTCTTACTATAACATATACTATAACATACTACAACAATTTAGACTCACTTCCTTGTATATACTAGTAATTAGTTATTAATGTAGTTGGATTATTTTATAAATAAATTATTATATAATTATTATTCTTACTATTATTATTATTATTATCATTAACACCATCAGGAAACAACATGAAGACAAGTTTCAACACCACCTCATTTCACAAGGCTCATTTTTCTCCAATATCATTAAACATTCTACACTCTCATTCAACTCTATATGGTCCTCTGTTCAAAGTAAACTTCCGAAGAATATATTTAACTTCACTATCCGGTATATAAATAACACTCTTCCGACTCGCAAAAACCTTCTGAAATGGGGAATATCACCAACATCCGAATGTTCGTTTTGTTTGAATCCAGAATCACTTCTTCACGTCGTCGCTGGATGCAAGACCTACCTAAATGAAGGACGTTTCACGTAGCGTCATGATTCGGTGCTTAACTTCATAGCATCCATACTTAAAACTGTGAACCATTGTAACCTTTATGCTGCCTTCCTGGCTATATCAGTCCATCTGTTATCACCGGAGATGAATTGCGCCCTGATCTTTTGATAACACTTGACCACAAATGTATTTATATACTTGAACTTACCGTCGGATTTGAATCTAATCTCCTCACTAATGCAACTCGAAAAAGACAAAAATATCAAGATCTAATTAACGAACAGCTCAAAAATTATGAAAAAGTGAAATTTGTAAATTTATCGATTAGCTCATTAGGAGTTTTCAGCCACCCGTCGCTAGATTTCACCGAAATGCTGAAGGATCTAAAGTTTGATGAACAACGTAGAAAGTACTATGTTCGGAAAATTATTAATATATGTATCAGGTCCTCGTATTATATATTCTGTAAGCGTAACAAAGAATGGGATAACCCACAACTAATGTCATACTAATATTGTTATTATGTAGAGTGTTAATTCAAGTAGACACTGGTAAACTACCTGTAAAGAGAGGTTTGTCATTGTAGTGTGTATATATATATTATTGAAAGTAATAAAGTTTCCATTATTATTATTATTATTATTATTATTATTATTACAAAAGACGTACTTAAGGCAGTTAGAAAAGAAAACGAACAAAGACTTCAAAACCACCTCATTTCGCAAGGTTCTTTCTTTTCCAGTATCATGAATCATTCCACCTACACATTCAACTCTTTGTGGTCATCCGTTCAGAGCAAACTTCCGAAAAACATTTTTAACTTCACCATCCGATATATCAATAACACACTTCCAACACGAAAGAACCTATCAAAATGGGGACTATCATCAACATCCGATTGCTCTTTCTGCTCCTCATCTGAAACGCTGCTCCATGTGATTGCTGGATGTAAGACATATTTAGACGAAGGCCGGTTTACAGGGCGACACGATTCTGTTTTAAATTTCCTCGCATCCACTCTTACTGCTGTGAAAAATTCCACACTTTACGCGGACATTCCTGGTTTTATGAATGCATCTGTTATCACGGGAGATCGTTTACGACCTGACCTTCTGCTGGTGACTGAAAACAGATGCCTATACATCCTCGAGCTTACAGTCGGTTATGAATCCAATCTGCTAGTTAACGCCAATCGTAAGCGTCAAAAGTACCGTGATCTAATCAATGAGCAGGAAGCAGATTATGATAAAGTCAAGTTCGTCAATTTATCCTTGAGTACCCTCGGAGTTTTTGGCCGATCTTGTGAAAATTTCGATGGCATGCTAAGTAGCCTTAAATGTGATGCCAAGTATAGTAAATACATAAAAAAGCAAATCGTGAACATATGCATACGAACATCATATTATGTATTTTGTAAACGAAACAAGATGTGGGATAACCCAAAATTAATGTTAATATAATCCTTCTTAAAATAATTATTGTACAATAAATATATAGTATCAATTCAAGTAGACATTGATAAACTACCTGTAAAGCGAGGTTTATCATTGTAGTTGTATATATCCTAATAATCAATAAATAAAGTTTCCATTATTACCTGCCGAAGCTTTTGATTAATAAGGATCTCATACCAACGATTAAGACTGGAGAATCATTTGAGTATTTGGGACGACACTTCGACTTTAGCATGACTAATGAAAAACATAAATCTAAACTGATCTCCCTCATTGATGAACTAATGTCCGAAATAGATCTTAAACCTCTTCACCCAAAAAACAAAATTTTACTTTACAGTCGTTATGTTTTGTCGAAACTACCCTGGCATTTTACTGTTGCTACGATATCTAAAACTTGGGTAGTCGAAAATATCGATTCTCCGGTGAACAAGTACGTCCGAAAATGGCTGGAAGTACCTATATCTGGAACATTAAGTAACATCTTTCTAACCCGTAATAAGTTTGGTCTAAATATCATCCCTGCATCCGTCAAGTTCATTCAGTGTCAAACAGTTCTACGCAATGCCCTAAAAACATCTCCAAACGATTCTATTAACGAACTGTGGCAGTCAACTAATAATCATACTAACATTCAATACGATAGCTACAATTCAACTAAAGAAGTTTTAAAAACTTTCCATTCTCAACAAGAAAATAAACTTAGGGACCGTTTGAAATGTCAAGGTTCCTTTTTCGAAAATGTTTCTAAATTCTCCCTATCACAACTTAACGCAATCTGGTCGGTATCGCAATCAAAGCTACCAAAGAACATTTTCAACTTTACAATTCGCTATATGAATAATACCCTTCCTACCCGAAAGACCCTCAGTAGATGGGGAATTTCATCAAGTTCTGACTGCTCGTTCTGCTTACACCCTGAATCACTTCTGCACGTTGTTGCCGGTTGTCAACATTACTTGGAACGATTTACTTGGAGACACGATTGCATACTAAAGTTTCTTGCAAAAACCTTTCAAAGTTTAAACGAATGCAAATTACTTGTTGATCTTCCTGGATTTGAAAGCCCCTCGATTATTACGGGCGATGAATATCGTCCTGATTTATTTGTCTCCACTTCAGACAAACACCTCTACGTTGTTGAACTTACCGTAGGCTTTGAATCAAACCTCACAAACAATGTTAACCGCAAGAAAGCTAAATATAAGAACCTAATTAGAGAACTAGATCAAAACTTTACATCTGTTAAATTTATAAATCTTTCAGTCAGTTCGCTAGGGGTGTTTGACAAAGAATGCCATACATTCGTAAAAATGCTAAATGAGTTAGGACTGGATAATCAACACCAGCAATATTATATCAGAAAAATGATATCTATTGCCATCCGATCAACGTACTACATATTTTGCTGTAGAAATAAAGAATGGACAAATCCCGAACTAATGAACATTTAAAGTAACTATTTCTATAAATAATTAACAATTTTTGTATATAAAACTATAACCACGTATAAGTGATTCAAGTAGTCAATTGTAGGTTACCTCAAGAAGTGAGATTTACAATTGTATATATCTATAAATGTTCTATTAATAAAGTTTTCATTATTATTATTATTATTATTATTATTATTATTACTGATTATTATTATTAGCATTGAGCAGAGCAGCATTGTTTATACGCGCTCTGTACATGTTGTTCGTTTTATCGCTATTTTCTTATACTTGAACCACAGTTTATTAATAAAAAATATTATAACTATTGGATTTACTCCGATTTAAATCATGATTCGTTCAAGCCTTGTCGCTATGTTGGCAATTTGCACAGTTTGCTCGTTCTGTGGCAAAGACTTCGTTACGCTGGGCCGTCATTCATGGCGTTGTAAAGAAAAAATAAATCAAGATCGTCCTGCTAACACAGTCAATCAAAATATGCCGGTTATGCATTCTCCTGTCAGAATCTCAAACACCAACGACGTTAAGTGTTATTGTGGTAAATCATGTAAAGGTACGCGGGGGCTTAAAATGCACAAACGTAGTTGTCGTGTAATACATGGTTTAAATGATGAATTGCTTACAGACCTTGAACAGCAATCTACTGAGAACTCGACTGCGAATACTTCTACTCATTCTACATTTGAGGAAATTGATGTAATGGAAAATATTGCGAGCGATCAGAATTTTCCAGTGTTGAAGAAAGGGGTAAAGCTTCCCAAAAGCGACGCAGAATGGTCAACGGCTGACAGCTATTTCAAATTTGAATTGCGACTAAATGCGCGAATCAGAATTGAAGATCTAAGCTCAAGCGTTAGGCTAATGAATGATATTCTCTACAACTATTTCGCTGATTACTTCGGTTATGTTGAGAAGATGCCGGATAAAGAGCTAGTGAATAAGTATAAAGATCAAACAGTAAAAGCTTTAAAGAAATGTTTAAAACAACTAAAGCTATCGAACGCTGATCCTCACGAAATCAAATATGTAGCTCGCACATTGCGTGATAAGTTGCGTAATGCTTGTCAAATCAATACAACTCAAAACCAAAACAAAACGTTCAATCACGACAATTACATTAGTAGAAATTTCTGGGGTTACGTTAAGAACGTCCTGAATAAGAATACTTGCCTACTTCCATGCCTTCCAATGTCAGAATGCCTAAACTATTTCAAGAAAACTCTATGTTCAATGAACCCAAACAAACTGTTTTGTATTCCAAGCTGGATTCGGAAGTTATCCGATCCTATCGTAAACTTTGACCTTCAACCCCCAACATATCGCCAAGTTACAAATATTATTCGCAGAATGAAAGCTTCTGGATCTGGTCCTCTAGATCAACTTTCAATCATTTGCTTCAAACGTTGTCCTTTCTTGCGCACTTATCTAACCGAAGTGATTCGTAGCGTCTGGTCTTCGAAATCTGTACCAGCTGAATGGAAAAAAGCGTGTTCTATTCTTATCCACAAAAAAGGCAATACACGTGACCCCTCCAATTTCCGCCCAATTACTCTAGAAACTATACCACTAAAAGTGTTTACATCTTGTCTCCGCAATGCTATGTTCTCGTTCCTAACTGCTAATAACTTTATTGAACATCAGATTCAAAAATAAAATGATTCACTCCCAATCTGTCTGGCACTCTGGAACACACTGCTCAAATGACAAATATTTTCAACCAAGCGAGAATTAAGCAGCGCTCTGTTGTCATCACCCTTCTCGATCTCAAGAATGCTTTTGGTGAAGTGCATCATAATCTAATTCAATCTGTCCTCGACTATCATCACATTCCCAAAGACGTTAGTGAAATAATAAAGAGCTTGTATACGGACTTCAATACTGCATTTATAACATCAGAATTCTCCACCCCATTTATAACTATCGGTCGTGGAGTTCTTCAGGGAGACTGCATCAATACCTTTATTCAACATATAAAATCTGACAAATACCGGCAATTTGGTTTCATTACAAATCTTTTAAACCCAGTCCATTGGTTCCAGTTCGCTGATGATCCTGAGGTAATAAGCGCTCAAGATTCAGAAAATCAACATCTTTTAAATCGATTCTCGATCTGGTCCCGGTGGTCTAACATGATTGTCAAAGTTGATAAGTGTTCAACATTTGGGATCAAGAAAAGTCTGACAAAATCTGTCCAATATTTACCTAAACTTCTGATTAATAATGAATTGATACCTGCCACTAAAATTGGAGAGTCGTTTCGATACTTGGGGAAATATTTTGACTTCAGTATGTCGGAAAAAGAACACAAACAAGACCTAATCACTCTCATGGACGACATTATGTCTGAAATTGATCTCAAACCTTTGCACCCAAAAAATAAACTTTTGCTTTATAGTCGTTACCTCCTATCCAAACTTTCCTGGCATTTCACTGTAACCACCTTATCAAAAACCTGGGTCTCTGAAAATGTGGATTCTGTGGTGAATAAGTACGTACGTAAATGGCTTGAAATATCTACAATCAGTGACAAAAGGTTTTTGGACAGTGATATAATATAGATATATTTGCGCCTTTCCAAATACTGTTCAGCATAAAACGACTATCTCTCCCTCCCCCACCCTAAACAATGTTGGGTGACTGGCAAGAAGCATTTTGCGCCGGTATTTCCACACACAACATTGAACAGGGGGTGCGGGAGGTCGATTGTGTTGTAAATGTACGCTCTATTGCTATTTTGTCCAAAGGGTTTTGTCACTGATTGTATATCAGGAACTCTATCTAACGTCTACCTTACCAGTAACAAGTTTGGTCTAAATATCTACCCGCCGTCAATTAAGTTTGTTCAGTGCCAAACAGTTGCTCGTAACGCCTTAAAGACCTCTCCAAATCATTCCATAAAAGACCTCTAGAAAACAACATCTGAAAGCAAAAACATTCAGTACGACGTCTACACCTCGACAAAGGAAGTCCTTAAAACTTTTACCTCAGGACAAGAAGACAAGCTGCAGAATCATCTGATTTTGCAAGGCTCCTTCTTCTCAAATGTCATTAAGTTTTCACTGTCGAAATTAAACGGCATATGGTCTAAATCCCAATCAAACCTCCCAAAGAACATATATAACTTCAGCATTCGTTACATTAATAACTCACTTCCAACTCGTAAAAACCTTACTAAAAGGGGAATATTGTCCAACTCTGATTGCTCCTTCTGCTTAAACCCTGAAACCCTTTTACACGTAGTTGCTGGATGTCAAACGTACCTCCCACGATTTACATGGAGACATGATTGTGTTTAAACTACATAGCACAAACGCTACAACCTGTAAACAACTCCAATCTTTTCGTCGATCTTCCTGGTTATAAAAGCCCATCAATTGTAACTGGTGACACATTCCGCCCAGACCTACTTCTATCTATCAACTCGGATTGTCTCTATATCCTTGAACTTTCTGTTGGCTATGAGTCTAATCTACAAACAAATGTTGATCGGAAAAGAAGAAGATACGAAGATCTCATTACACAGCAAAAGAAACAATTTAAGTCCGTAAAATTTGTAAAATTGTCAATTATTTCTTTAGGCGTTTTCTCAAAAGAATGTCATTCCTTTTTAGATATGTTAACTGATCTAGGTCTTGATAAAATACACCAATATTTCGCTGTCAGGAAAATTATGTCTATCGCGATTAGGACAACATATTATATATTTTGTTGCAGAGATAAAGACTGGTTAAATCCGGAATTACTGAACATTTAAGATACTCATTATTAATATATAAATATTAAGTAGGTTCAAGTAGTCAATTATAAATTACCTAAGTTAGTGAGATTTATAATTGTATATATACGTATATAATTTCAATAAAGTTTCCATTATTATTATTATTATTATTATTATTATTATTATTATTATTATTATTATATCTAATTACGGAGCAGAAAAACCATTTCGAAACAGTCAAATTTATTAATTTGTCTATTAGTGCCTTGGGCGTTTTCTCAAAAGAATGTAGCACGTTTATGAAAATGTTGAACGAAGTTGGTCTTGATAAAAAACATCAGAACTTTTGTGTTAAGAAAATAATGTCCATCGCCATCAGAACAACGTACTATATATTTTGTTGTAGAAACAAGGATTGGACCGATCTGGACTTGATGAACATTTAAGAATGAGCTTTCTCTTAGTTTTATACCTGTAATATAGTTTATCAATAATTAATAGTTCAAGTAGTCAATTATAAATTACCTTAATTAGTGAGATTTATAATTGTATATACATAAAATGTCAAAATAAAGTTTCCATTATTATTATTATTATTATTACGATACAGACATCTAAGATCTGAGCTGATCACGACGTGTCATGCGTTTGAAGTTATTACACTTGAAGTAACCACCCTATAGGTTTTGTGTCGAAAGATATTGACAGATTTCGTAGATTATTACGAACAGTTGAAATGAACGATGAACATATTATTAAAAAATGTATGGAGGTAGCTCTGAGAGCAACATTCTACATTTACTGCAAAAGAAGCAAGCCCTGGAATAACCCAGACTTATTGAATTTTTACTAGCTGCATGCTATTCTATTCTAGCTGCATGCTATCGATATGCAAGTGTAGAGAATAGAGAATGGATCTATCTGTTTAATATAGTGAACTGTTTCTCTTATTTCCTTGATTCAATGAAAGTCTAATGTGATATTTGTAAAAATTTATCATGTTATTAATAAAGATTATTAAACTGTTGTTTAACAAAAAAATATTACTATTGTCAAATCTTTATTTAGTCGCAAAACGACCAAACCTTTTAATCGTCTTAGGTTAGATGTTTAATTCGTCAAGTATAAATAGGGTTTTCTAGTGGCCTTTATTTTTTAAAAGCTGAAAGTCTTTTTCGTGGAGGTAAATTTCGAGTGCAAAACTACTCATAAAAACTCATAAAAATCCTTCAACCCTTAAAAAATAAGACAAAAAGTTCGGTCAACTAAAATTTTATATCTGCACAACAACACACATGCAGTAGCCAAGGGAAAGGGCAAAATGGACTCGGCCCCTCCCCACCTCCCCCAATGAACTCCAGAACTGTTCTCCGCAGAAGCATACCCCCGGACCCGCTATAAGGTTCTGGCGCTCCTTTTTAGGCTTGCTTTCCCTCGAAAGTCAAGAACCTGGCTACGCTACTACCATTCAATGGAGACAAGTGCATGCATGCATGCATGCATGCATGCCAGCCTAATGAACTGGTTATTCAGTCTGTTTTAAACAAACTTATTTAGTTTGTTTTAAACACAATTACACATGCACATAATAACAACCACTTCAGTTTTGTGTGTTTGTATCAATTCAATATTTCTACTTACCATTGCATTGCATCTTATCACACGTTTCATTCACCTGACATGTATAGTTTTGGGTACTGTTGCTGCAGTCATCTATAATGCAACACATATTTTGTTTTTAAAAATATTTTTGATATAATTTTATCAATTATTTTACTATATTTATTAATCATTAATATTAACTTAAATATTAAGAAATATATCCAAATTCCTATTATTTCAGCTGTTATGCAGTGTATGTATGACAGCTAGGTTTCACTCAGTATAGTTCAACGAAGAAAGACGGGGCCCTTAGGCACATTGGGCGTGGGACCCTCACCTATAAGCTGCAGCTTATAAAAAGATCATTCTGCCCTTGTTACTATAATAGGAATGGTTGGGAATTGATAAAAGGAGAATAGTGCGATTAGTCGCCGAATATTTCGAATAAAAAGATGTTTGTGATGAAATATAAGTTCTGTGCCTTATTTAAGTCTGTTGTCCTTTATTACAATTTATAACTAAAATAAAGATCTTGAAGACCTTACCGATTTTTCTCTTTTACTCCATGGCCTCGTTTTCATGTCAAATACTTACTCATGTTTCGTGCTTAGTACGGTTGAAAATTACTTTGTTATTGAGCCTAAGAACAGCAAGAAACAAATTCGTCCAGGAAAACATGGGAATATGAATATCTAAAACTGTCTGCACCAGTATAGGTAGTACCAATGTGAAAATGCTGTGCTGAGTGGTTATATTACTACCTTAAAAAACAAGCAGAAACTCGACGTTTCGAGCGAAGGCCCTTCTTCAAGAGTTAAAATAAGTTAACATGGAAACGAGGCCATTGGGTAAAAGAGAATAATCGGTAAGGTCTATTACACTATACGTACAAAAACAACGGCGTTTCTTTCCTTCTTCGCTTAAGAATGTTTCACAGTCACAATCGTATGTGGTTTCATTTGCAGGATCTGAAAATGATACATTTTGTAAATACCACATACTTATCATATAATATAATATAATGTAATGTAATGTAATATAATCATATCATATCATATCATATCATATATCATATCATATAGCATAGCATAGCATAGCATATCACATCATATTATAGCTTCAAAAACTCATTAATAATTCATGAAGCAATTATCCAATCTTGAGTAAGAAATTAGTCACGTGCATACGTCTTTATACCAGCTAACGAATACTTTAACAAAAGACCATTGTTATGCAAACTATATAAAGATTTTTATATAAAGATTTTTATATAAAGATTTTTATATAAAGATTTGACTTATTATGCAAATGTTTTTGAAGTCATTTAAAAAACTCGCAGGTCGTGTTTTATTAGGTCTAAAGCCACTCGCGCTGCGCGCTCGTGGCTTTAAACCTAATAAAACACTCCTACGCGTGCTTTAAATAGTACATATCACATCATACCACACCATACATTATTATAAGGCTGGTTTACACTATCAGATTTTCTGTGATCACAGTAGGAATTTTGCACAGATCTCTCAAACATTTCTTACAAATTCTTCAACACTTCTTCAAAAATCCTTCAAACAGAATTTACCCAAGTATGCAAAATACCTATACTGTGATCACAGAAACTTTGATAGATACCAGCCTTCACAATACATACGTTACCAAACACACCACATCATACAAACAATACTATACCATAGTGTTAGTTTGGAACAGGACAGTGTCGTAGATTATCATTACTAATGCTTTTCGCAAGTCTTTTGCAACTCATTCCCCAGGGGCCAACTCAACCAAAGCCATGGCGGCCATCTTGGTGTTCCGGACAAAAGAGTCTAATTAAAATTCTTTTGAATTGAAACAGTGACGTCATGTGCAAACGCTCTATACCACAGTCATTTTAATATTAAAAGGGTGTGACCTACTGTCAAGCAAACATGCAAGGCTGATATAAAGGCATTTCGTAATGATAATCTACGACACTATCCTGTTTCAAACTAACACATACCACACCATGCCAACAAAACATAACAAACCATATCCTACGTACCATAAAATACCACTAATATTACGCCACATCATACAAGCACATAACACACTGTACAATAACATATCAGGCCACATTTGGCTAAACCATACCACACCATATTATATCAAACGAAATCAGATTACACAACCGAAAACAATGAGTGCACCATATGACACACACTACATCATGACAACCATGACACACGTACCAAACAGCACACAATATGACACACACTACATCATGACAACCATGACACACGTACCAAACAGCACACAATATGACACACACTATATCATGACAACCATGACACACGTACCAAACAGCACACAATATGACACACACTACATCATGACAACCATGACACACGTACCAAACAGCACACAATATGACACACACTACATCATGACAACCATGACACACGTATCAAACAGCACACAATATGACACACACTACATCATGACAACCATGACACACGTATCAAACAGCACACAATATGACACACACTACATCATGACAACCATGACCACGTACCAAACAGCACACAATATGACACACACTACATCATGACAACCATGACCACGTACCAAACAGCACACAATATGACACACACTACATC
>CACRXK020013927.1:0-13533 GCA_902702795.2 Paramuricea clavata
TTCGCAAAAACAGTTTCGCAAAATACAGTTTCGCAAAATACAGTTTCGCAAAATACAGTTTCGCAAAATACAGTTCCCAAAATACAGTTTCGCAAAATACAGTTCCGCAAAATACAGTTCCCAAAATACAGTTTCGCAAAATACAGTTTCGCAAAATACAGTTTCGCAAAATACAGTTTCGCAAAATGCAGTTCCGCAAAATACAGTTCCCAAAATACAGTTTCGCAAAATACAGTTCCGCAAAATACAGTTTCGCAAAATACAGTTTCGCAAAATACAGTTTCGCAAAATACAGTTTCGCAAAATACAGTTTCGCAAAATGCAGTTCCGCAAAATACAGTTCCCAAAATACAGTTTCGCAAAATACAGTTCCGCAAAATACAGTTTCGCAAAATACAGTTTCGCAAAATACAGTTTCGCAAAATACAGTTTCGCAAAATACAGTTTCGCAAAATGCAGTTCCGCAAAATACAGTTCCCAAAATACAGTTTCGCAAAATACAGTTCCGCAAAATACAGTTTCGCAAAATACAGTTTCGCAAAATACAGTTTCGCAAAATACAGTTTCGCAAAATACAGTTTCGCAAAATGCAGTTCCGCAAAATACAGTTTCGCAAAATATAGTTTCGCAAAATACAGTTTCGCAAAATACCGTTTCGCAAAATACAGTTTCGCAAAATCACAGTTTCGCAAAATACAGTTTCGCAAAATACCGTTTCGCAAAATACAGTTTCGCAAAATACAGTTTCGCAAAATACAGTTTCGCAAAATACCGTTTCGCAAAATACAGTTTCGCAAAATGCAGTTTCGCAAAATACAGTTTCGCAAAATACAGTTTCGCAAAGTTTCAGTTTCGCAAAATACAGTAAGCCAAAATTATCTCGGTAATCAATAAAATCCGTTAATATGAAAATTTTGGGGTCACATTTGAACATGTCCTATGTAAGTACAGTATTCTTACTACATAATAGCAAATTTAATCCCAAAATCATTTCGGTAATCAATAAAATCCGTTAATATGAAAATTTTGGGGTCACATTTCAACATGTCCTATACGAATATAGTATTCTTACTACATAATAGCAAATTTAATCCCAAAATTATCTCGGTAATCAATAAAATCCGTTAATATGAAAATTTTGGGGTCACATTTCAACATGTCCTATACGAATATAGTATTCTTACTACATAATAGCAAATTTAATCCCAAAATCATTTCGGTAATTAATTAATAAAATCCGTTAATATGAAAATTTTGGGGTCACATTTGAACATGTCCTATGTAAGTACAGTATTCTTACATAATAGCAAATTTAATCCCAAAATCATTTCGGTAATCAATAAAATCCGTTAATATGAAAATTTTGGGGTCACATTTCAACATGTCCTATACGAATATAGTATTCTTACTACATAATAGCAAATTTAATCCCAAAATCATCTCGGTAATCAATAAAATCCGTTAATATGAAAATTTTGGGGTCACATTTCAACATGTCCTATACGAATATAGTATTCTTACTACATAATAGCAAATTTAATCCCAAAATCATTTCGGTAATCAATAAAATCCGTTAATATGAAAATTTTGGGGTCACATTTCAACATGTCCTATACGAGTATAGTATTCTTACTACATAATAGCAAATTTAATCCCAAAATCATTTCGGTAATTAATAAAATCCGTTAAGGCCAATGAAAATTGATATCATGTTTCTCGTCCCCGCCCGCATGGGTTTTATCTACCGCACGAAAATTTTTCATTATTCATTATTTTTGAAAAATAGGCTTAATAAAACACCAAATTGATCTGCAGATCAAAGTCTTATTGCTGCATTCCACAAGCGCAACTCAAATTGTATCTTTCTAAAGAAATTACTCGCCAGAATGCCTCTATTTTTCATGTCAGCCCTGGTATGCGTAGAAATATACTGTAGAGTAGGACGTATTAAATTAAAATGAATTATACACCGATTTACTTCAGATTTTTATGGGTCAAGAAATTATTGACAAGCAGAATTCAAACACAAAAAAACAATGAAAAATGAAAAAATCCCGCTCCAAATTTTTGAAAATTGTGGACGAGAAACATGATTTCAATTGGCCTAATATGAAAATTTTGGGGTCACATTTCAACATGTCCTATACGAATATAGTATTCTTACTACATAATAGCAAAATAAATCCCAATCTCGTTCTCAGAGTATGCCTGTTCGCGGGTTAGGTAGTGCATACTCTGGGAACGAGATTGAATAAATCCCAAAATTATCTCGGTAATCAATAAAATCCGTTAATATGAAAATTTTGGGGTCACATTTCAACATGTCCTATACGAATATAGTATTCTTACTACATAATAGCGAATTTAATCCAAAATTATTTCGGTAATCAATAAAATCCGTTAATATGAAAATTTTGGGGTCACATTTGAACATGTCCTATACGAATATAGTATTCTTACTACATAATAGCAAATTTAATCCCAAAATTATCTCGGTAATCAATAAAATCCGTTAACATGAAAATTTTGGGGTCACATTTGAACATGTCCTATACGAATATAGTATTCTTACTACATAATAGCAAATTTAATCCCAAAATCATTTCGGTAATTAATTAATAAAATCCGTTAATATGAAAATTTTGGGGTCACATTTGAACATGTCCTATGTAAGTACAGTATTCTTACATAATAGCAAATTTAATCCCAAAATCATTTCGGTAATCAATAAAATCCGTTAATATGAAAATTTTGGGGTCACATTTCAACATGTCCTATACGAATATAGTATTCTTACTACATAATAGCAAATTTAATCCCAAAATTATCTCGGTAATCAATAAAATCCGTTAATATGAAAATTTTGGGGTCACATTTGAACATGTCCTATACGAGTATAGTATTCTTACTACATAATAGCAAATTTAATCCCAAAATCATTTCGGTAATTAATAAAATCCGTTAAGGCCAATGAAAATTGATATCATGTTTCTCGTCCCCGCCCGCATGGGTTTTATCTACCGCACGAAAATTTTTCATTATTCATTATTTTTGAAAAATAGGCTTAATAAAACACCAAATTGATCTGCAGATCAAAGTCTTATTGCTGCATTCCACAAGCGCAACTCAAATTGTATCTTTCTAAAGAAATTACTCGCCAGAATGCCTCTATTTTTCATGTCAGCCCTGGTATGCGTAGAAATATACTGTAGAGTAGGACGTATTAAATTAAAATGAATTATACACCGATTTACTTCAGATTTTTATGGGTCAAGAAATTATTGACAAGCAGAATTCAAACACAAAAAAACAATGAAAAATGAAAAAATCCCGCTCCAAATTTTTGAAAATTGTGGACGAGAAACATGATTTCAATTGGCCTAATATGAAAATTTTGGGGTCACATTTCAACATGTCCTATACGAATATAGTATTCTTACTACATAATAGCAAAATAAATCCCAATCTCGTTCTCAGAGTATGCCTGTTCGCGGGTTAGGTAGTGCATACTCTGGGAACGAGATTGAATAAATCCCAAAATTATCTCGGTAATGAATAAAATCCGTTAATATGAAAATTTTGGGGTCACATTTGAACTTGTCCTATGTGAGTATAGTATTCTTACTACCAGGGACGCTGGAACGATGTGAAGGCAAGGGAGATTTTCGTGAAAGGGCACTTTTGAATTGATATATACTGAAGAGATGTTTGCAAAACATCGGGAGTTGAACTTCGCCTTATCATGTTTTCTATTTATTGGATGATAGGGGTGTGAGGGGGTTCTCCGCCAGGCGATTGTGCTATTTATTCTTGAAGCTCGATGACTGCATTTCTTGCGTTTTCTGAAGCAAATTCGTAAAAGAATCGCACTAACATTTCTGACAATTCGCTATTTCGCCAAGGCAACCCTTTAAATCGAAAGGGCACCTTCGCCCCCCCCCCTGCCCCTTCTGGTAAAGGGAAACGTGGCGGCTGCCCCTCCTGCCCCAGTTTCGGCGTCCCTGCTTACTACATAATAGCAAATTTAATCCCAAAATTATTTCGTTAATTTATAATAAAATGCGTTAATATCAAAATTTTGGGGTCGCAGATTAATGTTGCCTGCTTTTAGCCCGCCTGCCCGCCAACTATTACAATATGCAAATCAACATGGCGTCTTGTTCAAGAGTTTTGTTGACCTACAGTTACTGCAACGTGTTATGGTTTTTATGTGTTTTCCTGCAATTTCAATACACGTTACAAACGAATGAAGACCCGCTCGATGTGTTGTTAACATCGTACAAAAATTCTCGCGAAACCTTGCCGGAAAATCACAGATTTGACCATCATCGTCACGTGAGGGAATGCCAGCCTATTATATACGGAAATACAACGTTCGAAACGTTCTCTGCGGCAAATAAGACGAAGTATAGCAAGTCCCCTGTCGTGTTTAAATCATTCTTCAAAAAAGTCGAGACCAAAGATGGGCATAATTACGTTAATGGTCACATCGTTACAATTTCCAATCCATTTGAAAGCCTATCTGTGCTAGAGCCACAAAAACCAGGGGGGTGTCAGAATAGTTTACGATCGACTGTTGCTGCAACATCAAAGCAAATGAACTGTCGGCTAGCGGTGAACGCCGGTTTCTTTAACACCCACAACGGCAATTGCTTGGGTAATGTTGTTAGTAATGGGAAACTCGTTAGAGATGCGAAAGGTATCCAAAATGCTAATTTTGGCATACTAAAAAACGGTACCCTTGTTGTAGGGTATTTGTCGGAACATGACGTAACCCCTGGAAACGGTATCTCGGAGTTCTACCAGCTTGTCACAGGTGTCATTTGGATATTAAGAAATGGCAGTTTGTATGTTGACCAGAGTATCGAGGCAGAGTGCCGAGAAACGGAAGAAACGGGCACGCTGAAAAAGTTTGCGGAAGTTCTGTCCGGTAGGACAGCCGTGGGTCACGATAAAAATGGCCAAGTCGTAATTGTGCAAGTTGATGGGAAAACACATTACCGAGGGTGAGACACCTATAAATAGTATTGCATACTAGGCAGTTGCGATATTGAAAAAATCGATATGTCGATATCGAAAAGAAAATATCGATAATATCGACTATATCGAATTATGCAAATGAGAAAAAGTAAATTAGTCAACTTGCATGTATACACATCACAAACAGTTAAAAAGAAGTGCATGAAACCAGTCATGGTACGTCTCAAAGATTTATTAACAACGGTTTATCCGTCATCTCCAACTCGGCTTTTAATTTTAATTGCACACGCTCTTGTATCATAAATTCGTAATTGCCGCCATACACAGTTGTCTAAACTTCACCAATGAAAACAATAATTGCAGAATAATCGGAGATTAAGTTGTTTAGTTACAACTTTCGATATTTTCGATATGCGAAAAGTTGAATATCAAAATATCGATATTTTTGAAATGTCGATATTTATCGAAAATATATCGATATATCGCAACTGCCTATTGCATACCTGCCAAGTCTCACAATTTAATCGTGAGACTCACAACTTTTTATGCTTTCTCGCGATCTCACAATTAAGTCCCCAAATCTCACAATTTTCGGAACTTATGAAATCGTCGAAGAGCGCAACATCTAGTTACAATAAGGCACACTCTTCCAAGGAAACATCACACTTTATTAGTGTAATGCACAATGTAGGTACAATGCCAGAATTTCTAAGTCTCACGATTTTTCAGTCAATCTCATGACTTTTTAGATAGCAACTCACTATTTCTGCTACTCAAGGGTTGGCAGGTCTGGTATTGATTCAGTTATGTACAGGCTACACTGTATATGATTGCAAGGTTCTAACTAGTGATTGACAGATTGTGCAACAATAAAAAATTACCGATTATTCTTGCCACAATCTACCCGATCCTGATTTTGTAATGACATCATAATATCAGTCGACCAAGTAAGTTGACATCATTCATTTTTTAATGATAATTTCTGGCATAAAATGTTATCGCAATGCTACCGCAGGTCATTAAAACCATTAATAAGTGGCACAGTTCACACATTAATTTAACATATTGCGTTAAAATGCAATGCGTATCAACGTGCAATGCATATAATTTTTAATTAAAGTACGTAACAATCGGTTTTTAGACAATCAGAAATATAGATAATTCTACCTATTCCAATTGTCCACAGATAAAGCAAAAATAGGTCCGATGCCGATTTTCTGTCGATCACTAACAATCTGTGATTTTGTTCAGACTTACTCTTTATGATTTTGGCAAGCTCTTGAAGTCTTATGGTTTGGTGAATGCAATCAATCTTGATGGAGGAGGCTCTACAACATTTGTTGAGAATGGCACACTTGTGAATTATCCGTCCGATCAATGGTGAGTCATCCGTCTGATCAATGGTGAGTCATGGCGATTCACACCGCCGCCTGGCGAGTATTGAAAAATTACCTCAATAATTCCTAAACATCTAATACACTAGTATGAATCCATTGAAGTGACAGCACTCTCCCCTTGAAGAGTAAAATCGTCTGGCATTAGGTAGAGCATGACCGGATTTCAATGGGAGGTGCGCACCTCCCCTGAGATTGTTTTGCACCTCCCCTAAAAAGTCACGCCCCTCCCCTTGGGAAAGTTTCGATGATGGATCAAAGTGAACATTTGACATTTTTTGGTTGCTTAGGACCGATTTTCTGTAAAATCTAAAGAGTGATAGCCAATTCATTTCAGTGTCAAGTACCCCTACTTTTAGTGTAATGTTTTGTAGTAATCGTAATGAAGAAATTTTGTGGTAATTGTAATGAAGGGCAAAATTGGATGAGTTGTACAGTCATAATTCATTAATACACTCAACACATATAATGTACACTACATGCAATGTCATGCATATGATACATTGTTGACTTTAGCCTGCGAACAGGCTCTCAAGCTGAATTGAGAGCCTGCATCGATGACTAATGAATTTGAATATCTGCGTCTCAAATCGTGACGCGAAATTCTCATTGGTCAGATGCTATAATTTATATTATTCCGCTGAGCTCTATATATGTCAACTAGCAGTTGAACACTATGCATAAAAAACACATTATATAACTGATCAAATTGGTCTTGGCCATCTTATCTCAAAGCACGAAATGTTCCGTTTTGAGAAAACAGTATTTAAAACATTTAAACTTTTGCTTGAATATCTTATATTTCGAAAAACAGTATAAATTTAGTTCTGAACGGTCTAAATTTAGTTTGTACGAAAGTTGTAAACAGCACCATATAAGGATAGACATTCCATATTTGGAAAAACGAACGTTACAGGGCAGATATTCAAATTCATTAGTCATCGATGCAGGCTCTCAATTCAGCTTGAGAGCCTGTTCGCAGGCTATGTTGACTTTGGTCCGTTCTACCTTAAGCCCATGGGGGTTGTGAGCCTCCCCCACTATTTCCACCAAAATCCGGCCTTGGTAGAGTAAAGTAACAAAGTAGGGTGCATTGGGGTGCAATGTAACATAATGGGCTCACAGTGTCAAAGTATCAAACAATTTTTAAATTTAATATTTGCATTTTGTACTACTTTCTAGTCATAAATATCTGTGTGCTCGGAAAGTGAGCACGATACTGTGTGTTCACGACAAGATGTGTAATCCCCGTGATTGTAACGGACATGGTGACTGTGGCATTGATGGTCAATGTGTATGCCGTGTCCCGTGGAGTGGACCATCGTGTTCTGAACAAGTACTAAATGGAATCCCATACAATGGCACTGAGCTCTACAATATCTGTAAGTTTGGGGTTATTAGAAGAAAAAAATTGGCAAGCATCTATTTGGTACAAAATTGATCAGACACCAAATCGTATATTTTATGTTATTTAGCAATGGCAGGGAATCATTCAACATCAGGAAATGAAACAACCAAGGAAGTAATCAAAAGGTATATCTATTACAAAACATCTATTCATCAGAACTGAGAATTCCATATGTCATTGTATGTTTTGAAATAAGTCCTTACTCCATTGTCAAGCAGTAAAGAAAAAACAGATGTAAAATTGTAGGCTTATTCATCATCCAGTTTTGGAATGTGAGCTATAACACTATCTTTGCCTGAAGACTCAAACACTAGCTGGAATCTGAGTGTAAATTAAGCTGGATTGATAGGGAAATGGATTATCATTTGAATATAACTAGATTATATAAATGAATGTCTTGCAATATGACTAATGGCTTTAACCCGGCCATTGAAGGTAAAGTGACATGCATTTGGCATTAGACAGAGCGAAATTGTCTGGCATTAGACAGAGCGAAATTGTCTGGTGTTAGACCGAGTAAAATTGTCTGGCATTAGGCAGAGTAAAATTGTCTGGCATTAGGCAGAGTAAAATCGTCTGGCGTTAGACCAAGTAAAATCATCTGACGTTAGACAGAGTAAAATTGTCTGGCATTAGACAGAGTAAAATAATAAAGTAGCATGTCACACTAGGGTGCAATGGCTTATGCAACTTAACTTCCATTTAGATTTTTGATCAAGAACTATGCATGGATGGACGCTCTTCTCGTCATTAGCATGTTAATCAACTTCATATTGTTGTTCGTGACGTTTTGTGGAAGATCATCGGACAGGATAGTTGTTCCTCGAAAACCGGCCAAGTCGCGAACCAACAGGGAAGACGAGATGAACTTACTCAGCTCCAGTAACTATAATGACGACGAGATTTGATCAAAGTTATTTTACTCTAGAAGTTTTAGACTTTAGACTCATGGCCTGCGATGCAATCTCCTTGAGGTGGTATATTGAATCTGCAAATCTGTGAAAAAAAGCTTGTATGTTCGTGCGATTTCCCAACAAAGATTGCAGGTTGATGAAAAAAAAGATGGATTTTGTCTACTGGTATTCTTACATTGTTTGGGGTAATATAATATTATAAATTACCTAATGCCCCCCTCCCCCCACCCCTGGGCTCTTTATTCAACCAGAAATCCAACCCTCAACTGCCAACCTGAATGGTCTAAATTTATTTGTCTAAATTGTAGGTTCAATTTGCAGATTTGAAACTTTGGGGTTAGGATTGATTGTGGGTTAGGGTTGAATTTTTTGTATTGCCTAAAACAACCATAAAAATAGCCGAAATCCATCTTGATCTCAACAAGCTGCATCGAAATTACCTCCAATACTTTTCGCAAGTATCAAATGTATTAATTCGTTGTTCTAATATCGATATTTGGTATCGGCCCATCGCTAATTACCATACCAGGCAGTGACAGTGTGAATGTGGAAATTTACCTCATTAATGGACCATTTGCATTATAGACTAAATTTTGATCTGGACAAAAATTTCATCACAGCTTGAAAGAGCATCACAAAATGAGTAATATTCCAAAGTTTCGTTATGAAATGTTGTAAAATGCGGATGATATAGCCTTGCGAAGTTTGCAATTTTCAGTCATTTTAGATTACAAACGGGAAATTGATGCCCCAACACCCGATTGGGCTGTCAATTTCCCGTGCGTATTAAATACAAAATGACTGAAAAACGGCAAACTTCGCATGGCTATATTATCCGCATTTTACAACATTTCGCAACGAAACTTTGCAATATTACTAATTCTGTGATGCTCTTTCAAGCTGTGATGAAATTTTTGTCTAGATCAAAATTTAGTCTATAATGCAAATGGTCCATTCAAGGCCGGCGGGAGCCAACCACGGGCCCCGGGACAAAATGACGAATTGGTGAACACGGGCCCCCTGTCCCTCTCGACTCTCCCGCTGGCGTATGGCCACGCCAAAGTCTATTTTTAATCGCAATCAACGAGAGAATTACCAGCAAATTACTCGCAAGAAATCGCCGCATAACTGATAAAAACGCAATGTGAACGATGTTCAGCTAACTGTTTTTGCTGCGAAAACGATCGGAAAATCATCTATTTCACATTTGGTACGTTTTATGATCGATCACGTCGATTTCCAGGCCCCTTCCTGAGCACTCCAGCCCCCGGGTATTTTCCCCCTCTGCCCCCCCCCCCTCTCTCGCTGGCCTTGCATTAATTGCCATATACAAGCTTTCATTTGTGGATTTGTGGACTATATACTAGCAAATAGATCAAATAGCAAAAGGATGAATTTCTCTAGATTAATTAATAGCACATAATATTATAGAGAATTCCAACACGCAACGACGTGCTAGCTAAAATGTTACAGAAATGTATATACAGTACACTAGTATAAACTTTAGCAGAAAATATCCATATAGAACACCATTCAGAGCAGATAATTATTTATAGTGATCTACAAACTAAATTTAGTATTTAATAGAAAATTAACTATTTTGCACGTGTATTTAATTAAACAGTGTGTGTTGAAAACATAAAAATTGTCGTGTTGCTGTACAGTATTTCAAGCCAGTACCAATATGAAAGCTATGAATTATAGGTCATATTAGCCCACTGAATCCCGATACTATCCCTTGACAAGTAAAATCATCTGGCATTTGACAGAGTAAGGGCCTGTTCATACAGTATGAGCCCGGTTAACCAAGCTGGCCCGCTTTGCCGAGCTGGCCCGCTTTGCTTTCACATGAGGCGGGCTAGCCCGGCAATCATATCTATTCATAGTAACGATTCCCCGCGATATTTTAGCGGGAAAATAAAATTCGTGTTTATTTGGCAAAAGTTTATTTTTGTCGACGGCAACAGCTTCAGGAGGTTTAATTTCAATAAATTCCTATAGTTTTGGACATTTTAGACTGTTTATCAGTGGAATAAAGGGCATAAAGCACGCAAATTTCCAGCCCGGCTTGCCAGGCTAGCCCGGTTGTGCATTCATATGAGCCCGGCAAGCCGGGATCTCGCCTCGCTCAAGCGAGATCCCGGCAAACCGGGCTGGCCTGCTTCTAACATGAACCCAATCCTAAATTAATATACAAACAATATGTGAGGCGGGATCTCGGCACTTGAAAAACCAGCCCGGCTAGCTGGGCCAGCCCGGCAGAGCAGGGCTCATATGAACAGCCCCTAAATAATAATGGTTATAAACAATAGCAGTGAGTATACCTCCAGCGGAACAGTTAAAAGGATGCTGAAAAAATGAGCACAAGAAAAAAACTAACAATTTGCCTAATTTCAGCATTAGACAGAGTAAAATAAAAAAATGTTTAAAAATTCAAATTGTAATCTTATTTACCTGAAGATGGAGCAAATCTTGGAAAAGTCGTTTGTTGATGTAATAAACACATTAAAAAAAAACTATTACTGTGGTCTATACATTGAACACAAAATATATTATTAATGAGGCTTGGTTAGAGAAAGTTCGTTCTTAAACATTTTGAAGAGTAAAATAACAAAGTAGGGGGCAAAGTGGGTAAAAAATTGTGCGCACAAACTAGATGTTGTAAGTGTTCTATATGGTGCTGTATATTTTTGCGGCTTTACAGTTATTCTAATAAATAAATTTAATATTTGGTGTTATTTGAAATCAGATCACTCGAAAACATCGAAGCATCTCACAAGATTGCCACTTTACTTCCATGTCACTCAACAACTTCCATTTGTAATTCATCCCTAAAGTACTCCATCATCGCCCCAATCATTTGCTGTTTGTATTCTTGATCTGTTGCTATAAGTACTCCCACAGCAGCAACATCCAGCATGCCGACATCTCCAAGTGCCATCGTGATTGATCGATGCAATTTCTCCTTCTCGATTGGAGTTAACTCTTGTAATATTGAACACACCGATTTGAATGTACCACTGGTTGTATATGCACCAATCAGTCCACCTTGGCAGTAAAAAAAATTGTGTGAATGCAGCCCTCCAAAATGAGGTCAGCATTCGGCCATGTCGACCTAAATACCGACCTATCAACCTCCCAGGTTGGCAAATATTTGCCGACCTTAATTCAGTCAAAGTAAAAATTCGTCGGTGCTGATAGCTGTTAAAGAGTCAGCGACTCCAAAAGAAAAGCCGTCGTGTTACTGTAGCTTGCGAAAAAAGCATGCTTTAATTTATATTCCGATTTCAATGATTCGCAAATACGTGATGACTGGTGCTTTAGACATGGAAACAGATTTAAAAAAATGCCGAGACGTGCCAACCTAAGTTAGATTTAGACAGTTTTCGAGGGCTGGTGAATGTGCATGTGTGACGGGAGGTGATCTACCGTGAGGGTGGGCACCCCACCTAGTGGTGTCCTATAGCACCCCCAAGAGAAATCCAGCACCACCCTAAAAAATCTGCTTGACCATACATTTTCTGCTTTTCGAATAGCAGTTAGTGGAACTTCTACTGTTAGCGCGTGTCAATTTCTTGAAAAGATTTCATTGATTTGCTGCTTTAGTTAAACACGGTTACATAATTATGTAAACATGTCGAGGTTTTTACACAGCTATATTTTCAAATATACTGTACTTTAATTAACAAGCAAATTTACTGTACTGTGCTATAAATATCATAAATGTCCAGTCACACATACAGTATGTGATAAAAACCGATATAAACTTCACAAACAAAAGATAATGTCAAACGTAACGGCGAACACACAGATTCTGCCATCTCAAATACTGGTAACGTTGGGATAGTAACGTTGCAGACTGCAGAGGAGTGGGCAGGTTCCCTTGAGCACTAGGGGCATGCATATTATGCTGGCATTTTTTTTAGCATAATAGGGGTCAATTGCACATGAGACACTGAAAATGGCAAAATTGCAAAATGCAACATTATGTGGTGCTAACCACATGTTTCCATAGTTAACACATTGGATTATCATAAATCAAAACGATTTTTGAATTTTGGCCCATGCCCACTCTGCGGCAAACCGTCGAATCTGCACTTGTTTGTTGCTATTGTTCTGTGGATAAAGTGTGTTTATTTAAAATAATTATAACTCAGTCACTTTAACTTTGAAATAAGTTATATTTCTTAACAAACACAGTCTAAGGTTCACATATCATGATGAGAATGTTAGATAAGACAATATCCAGTGTTGCGGTGATTTATGGTGCATCGAAGTTTGGGTAAGAGAAATGTAATGTCCGCAACAAAAAAACAATTACAATTTATTTTTCAGCCAAACGTCTAGCTCTTTTGACATTATATTTGTGTTGCTTTTTTAAAATGGTATTAACATTATTTTAGACTGGAAAAAGACAATAAAAAGTACTAACATGTCTTGAATAATGTGTTGCGGACATTACGTTGCAGACATTACATTTTTGAAATTGGAGAATTAGATGCTTATATAATTGTCTTGCTTGAATTCTATAGTTATTTTATGCTTGATGACTTAAAAATAGAACATTAAAAGGACTATGGGACCTTTACTTTTAACTACCGGGTGTCCCAAAAAAAAGTACTCCGGTTTGATTTATAATAACTTCTAAACAAGTAAAGCTATCAAACAGAAATAACTTGCATTAAATAGAGGAAGGACTAACTTAGATTTTGATATATTATAGTTGTATTTTACTTAAAAATTCACGGAGATATTAATGTTCAAAATCGGGAGCATATTTTGGGATGTGTCTAAAATTAGCGAAAATCGGCTTATCAAATATTAACTCCAGCGTTTG
>CACRXK020013928.1:0-13531 GCA_902702795.2 Paramuricea clavata
ATATGTTGAGAGACAGATGGTGTCTCCAAAGAAAGTACATGTGCAGACAACATGAAACTTTAGACTGCAGAAAATTGCACAAGCAGTTATCAAACTCGTGTCACAGAAGTGGTAAAGGACATGTGTGACAACTGAATGGTATTCGTTTGTAAGTACCATTAATACCGTAAGTTTTTGGCCAGGGTGGGTATTTATTTTTTAATCGATATTTTAGGTTGGGTAATCATTTTTTTTGCTTTTTAATGGTTGGGTCAGCACAATATTTGCCGCAAAAAACATTTCTCTTCGGTGCCACCCCCCACCATAAATAATGACCGGTCCCTAAGTTAAGAAAAATTTTACCAAATGTCGGCTTCTCAAATAATTACGTCATAATAATGCAAAAAAACAATAGTTGCGTCATCAAAGACTCACAGTAGAAAAAATATGCACAAGGCTTTATTTCTTAGGCAGTGCTGGTTCGTCACTTTGAACACGTTATTAAACAAGAAACATACATTTTTACCAAAATGATTATTAATAATTAAAACCTTTCAGATTTTACCAAAATTTTACCGAAAAAAACTTATTACCAAATTTTCTTGAAAATTCACAAAATTTTACCAAAAGTAAAACTTTTTACCAGATCTGGTCACACTGTAGCAGCTTTCCTTTTCCCGAGTGTAAATAGCCGTGCGGAATTAGTACCCTAGCTCGCCCCGGGCTTACGCCCGGAACGGCGCTTCACGCTGTTGGCTCGGGGCTTAATGTGTACGTGTGATTGCATGCAATCCATGCATTAGTAGTAGAGCTGTGCGGTTCCAAAAATTTTATCTCGGTTCCGGTTTCGGTTTTTTTGGAACAAAAAAACCTCGGTTCGGTTCGGTTCGGTTTCGGTTATTTTCAAAAAAGAAGAAAAGTACAAATGTATGAACTCATTTATGTATGTTTCGAGCATTTTTACTAAATATATGAATTTATGCCTTTGTAAGTTTGTATAAATCTCTGAATATTTTAAAAGAACAATTGGAATTTATTTATGAAGATGTAATATTTCTTAGTTTTTAAAAAAATTTAAAGCAAGTTCACAAAAATAACTATCACAACTAAAATATCAACTATTTGAGCACTTAGTACAGAGCATATAGTGCACAAAGAGCACAATCTTGTAATTTTCCAAATATTTCAACCTGCAATCAGGTGGGCGTTTGGCGGGCGTTAAACGGGAAATTAAAACCGAAACTACCGGTTTTTTGCGTATAGTTTTTCGGTGCTGAAAAAAGTACCGGAAGAACCGAACTTTTCGGTTAACCGCACAGCTCTAATTAGTAGAAAATGCAAAACTAATTTTAAGCGATTTCCTTTGTGCTCTTCTTACCTATTATGTAAACCAATACAATTATTGACATAAGGACAATGATGATCAAACGTTCTTACACATCTGTTGCATATTCTGCAGTGTTTAGAACGCAATGGTTTAACCAGGCGACACGTGTGACACAGTCGATTCAACGGACTACCGGTTTTATCTTTCCAATCGTCGTGAAGAGCTACCTGAAAAATAATAATAATAATAACAGTCTTTATTCATACTCAAGAACACCCGTCTGTGAGTTTACATTATAAAAATATATAAGATAAAAATATTGATATCTATAAGGTAATAACTAGATATATACAGTTATAGATAAAAATATTAATAATGTTAAAAAGGTAAAGGTTAAAATTGGTTAAACAAAGTTAAACAAACATCGATTTACAAAAGAACTTTTAAATCGCTCTGTTCTCACTAATGGAAGTTCAAACTCGTGTCCCCTTGGCCTATAAGGTGTCTATTTAATTTATCTGGTAAAAGCTCCTGTAGTGCATTATCTTTATTATGTATTACTTTCTCCTTAATATTCAATTTTTCCGATATGTAACCATTTC
Source organism: Paramuricea clavata (assembly GCA_902702795.2). Taxonomy (NCBI): domain Eukaryota; kingdom Metazoa; phylum Cnidaria; class Anthozoa; order Malacalcyonacea; family Plexauridae; genus Paramuricea; species Paramuricea clavata. The sequence continues at coordinate 1,909 of CACRXK020013928.1, forward strand.
TGTGAGCGCGATTGATGAATTTGTCTATTTGACTAATGTATTTATTGAAGTATGCGCCTCCCCAAAGTTCTATTCCGTAAGTAATTAAAGGCATAATTAAAGTGTTAAAATAATATAAATATTACATCTGAAATCGGTTGAAATAAAAAAATGAAACATTTGTTATTATATAATATCTTATTGAATTCTGATCGTTTAATTGGCTGTTTATGGTCACGTGATATTGAATAGAAAATTTAATTTCCCAATAGTGCAATGGAATACGTTCCATTGCACTCTTTGCGAGTGCAATTGTACTATACGTTTTATTCCACTGCAGTCTTTGTGTTTTCGATAAATCGCATCCGTCAAAATGCTTCTCATACGTATCTATTAGTCTATATTTTTGTATTATATAAAATAAATAATGAATATGCAATTACTTTATGGTTTCTGTGTTTGGATGGCATGATCCAAACACGCGGGAATGTTGTGAGAGTTAAGAAAAGCGCGCGAAACACGAGCCGAAGGCGAGTGATTTTGCGCGCTTTTCTTAACTCGAGCAACATTCCCAAGTGTTTAGATCAGGCCATCCAAACACGGAAACCACCATAAAGTAATTGTTTTATAAAATAACAACTTTCCGTGTTAAAATTTCACTTTAAAAAACTTTCACTTTAACCATAAACATTCATTATTTGTATAATCATCAATGCCAAATACTTATAGTTAGAAAACAAAAGAAAATGAAAAGAGAATGGTGCAAACGTTTTGTAAACTAAATGAGACAAACAATTATTAATTTAATAAGAAACCTTCACTTAAAACGTCGTGAAAACCTTTCGTTTTCTTTAGTCAAAGAAAACGAAAGGTTTGCACTACAAAATACGTAAGTACATAAAGATCGGTCGACTTTTCAACAACTTCAAAATGACATTATATATAGGCACGATATAGGCACATCAAACGACTAATTTGCAAATATGGGCAGTTTAGAGCATACATTTAACTTTCAAGAACAAAATATAAAGAAATAGGACTGCAGATAAGTAAAATCGATATCGAATTTGTCGCCAATATAATATGATAAATATATTTAGTTTATCTTACTTGTTTTAATGTTAATTTGTATTCCTCGGTGTCTCCAGGCAAAAATCCTGGGTCTGTTGTAGAAGCAGTGTATAATGACATCCACATAACGACGTTTAAAAAGAGGAATAAATAATGGACATAAGGCATCTCGGAATACGTCTCGGGGATGACCTTAAAATATATAAATACAGTATTATTGCGACGTGGTGAATATAATAACATGGTTAGACAAGTCGGCAAACTTCAAAGATGTTACAGAAGAAACAAACATGGAGGTTGAACGAGGTTTGAACCTGCACAAATATTTTTTCAAAACTAGCTAGAAATGCTTAAACGATGGAACAGAAACATGCTAGTGTATAGCTTTATTGAAACATGGTTATAAAATATCAAGTTCATGTATACTAGAGTACTGCCATGTATAGGTTGTGAGTAAATATCAAGATTCTTTTGTTAGCATCTTACTCGATTGAATAATAGTTGAAGGGTATTGTAGATGGAGATCATCGAGTGGAAATTTATATACATTTATTAGACCTAAGGGACCGGTCATTATTTATGGTGGGGGGTGGCACCGAAGAGAAAATGGTTGGGTAAACTAAATTTTGAGTAAGTAAAAGGTTGGGTAAATGAAAAACAAAACAACTCAAGGGTTGGGTAATAAAAAGTTATAGTCATATGTCAATACAATAAGTGAATCAATCAGTCACTGTCTTGATCATTTTCCAATTTGTTAGAAGACAAATGGTGTCTTCAAAGAAAGCACATGTGCAGACAACATGATACATTAGACTGCAGCAAATTTCACAAGCAGTTATCAAACTCCTCAGTGTCATAGAAATCGGGTAAAGGACATATGTGACAACTGAATGGTAATCTTTTGTAAAGTTTAATTTTGGCCAGGGGTGGGTATTTATTTTTTACTTGATATTTGAGGTTGGGTAATCAAATTTTTGACTTTTTAATGGTTGGGTCAGCAAAATTTTTGCTACGAAAAACATTTCTCTTCGGTGCCACCCCCACCATAAATAATGACCGGTCCCTAACCAAAAACAGCGAAAAATGCAACTTCAGGTCCCTGGCATGCAGGAATCGAACCTGCGGCCCTGCGATTCCGTTGCAAAGCTCTAACCAACATAGCAGCTGTTCCTGGTTAGGTTAAATAAATGTATATAAATTTCCACACGATAATTTCCATCTACAATACCTTTCAACTATTATTCAATCGAGTAAGATGGCAACAAAAAATCTTGATATTTACTTTTTTAAAATATCACAATTCGATACAAGTGCATGCATGCTTACAGGAAAACTACGTGAAGCGTTGCTCTTTTGAGTTCCTAACTCATTTGGAATTTTCATAATCAGCTTTGCAAATTTGAAAAACTCTTTGCAAATCCTTGAGGGAATTTGCAATTTTCCTGTCGGCCGTTGCAATATTCCAACACAAAGAAAGTTCCTTTCAAATTTCCCTAACTTCCTGTTTTAATTTCCTGACTTCCTGTTCTGTTTCGAGCGTTATCATTGGCAGATTATTTTTGTTAGCCAATTACAACGTGCAGAACAGAACAGGAAGTTAGGAACTTGTAACAGGAAGTTAAGAACTTCTAACAGGAACTGAGGAAAATTTATTTGGCTCTTAGAACATTGCAAATTCCCTCAAGGGATTTGCAAGGGAGTTTTTCAAATTTGCTAAGGTAATGAGGAAAATTGCAACCAAGTTAGGAACTTAAAAGAGGAACGCTTCACGTAGTTTACCTGTAAAAAATCTATATCATACACATGTAAAAATCTCACAACTTGTCAACAAGATGTGTTAGCAACAGGCTTGTAGCAAGCTTGCCAACAAGTTATTTCATCAAGTTGCTACAAGGTTGTCACTCACAAGTTGTTGACAATTTGTTGAATTGTAGGGCTATAACAAGACGTTGGAACAACTTGTAACACGTCTATTGAATCAACAACCTTGTATCAAGTAGTCAACAAGCCGTTGACAACTTGCCAACAAGCTGGGAACAAATAGTGCGAACACATCCTGCAAGTTATTGAACAGCACTGCTACAAGTCTGCTGCAGGTTTGTTACAACTTCATGCCCGTGCCCTACGTATGCATCAACCGCTTTAGTAAATGCATGTAGAACAATAGCAACACAAAAGAATTATTAACCGTGACCCTGCACAAGGTACGCAATAACCTTAGAACAAAGAAATCTAGGAAAATTTTCCAGAATAACCAGCGAAGGTTCAGCGAAGGTAAAAAGTCAATTATAAAATGCGAAATTTGTTATTGTATTGCATTGTTATTTTTTATTGTATTAATAATTCATCAGCACGAACCCGGCACTACATGTAAGGGTATTTTGCATGATGCCCAAGTAACGAACGGCCTTTTCTTGTACATGGTACCAAAAATCCACTTTCCTGCATGTATATAACAACTTATATTTCTTAATTCCTTTCAAATTTTGAAAATATGTTTAATTAATATAAATGGATATCAAACGTCATGACAATTAGGGGAAAAATTAAATGCAATTCAGGAGAAATTTTAATTTGAAAATGGACTTTTATTTTGGAAAAAAACATGCAAGAACGTTTTATAGGAACGTTATCAGGAACTTTTTATTCAGATCAAATTGTGATTTGTTGTTAAAGCTTCCGCTTCAATTTTCATTATTCGGCGATAAAACAGTGAAAAAGATTATAGATATAGATACATTTAAGTGTATATAGGTATAGTATAGTCATTATCAATCATACCATGTAATAATAAATTGGATATCCAACGAAAATAATATTAATCAACACGAATAGAAATGGTCCTTTTGATCTGCCAGGAGGCCCAAAAACAATATCGCTATAAAAATAGAAAGCAAGCATAATACTAGACGAAAAAATTCATTAACAGTTGGTTAGCTGTGTAATGAAACAGTAACAATAGTTACACAACCAGAAAAGCCTCTGATAGACTAGTCTGCATAGCAGGCGTTTAAATTTAAGATAAAGGTAACAAGAGCAACGTAACACAAGGGCCAAAATCAGTGAACTGTATAAAGACTGGAACGGTAACTTCAGAAAAGCGGCTCTATGATTGGGCGAACCCAACATGGCGGCCAGTAGAGTGATCTGTTGTATAGGTTTAAAACACGCGTGTAATTCGCGTATGGTTCGTGGTACCTGAAAACTGGCCACTTTTTCGGATCAATGTTTTCAGTTTTTGTACGTAAATTTTTAAAAATGGCAAGTACATGCAGTCCATATTATCACGTGTTCTGTTTCTGCGTGGTTTTTCACCCAAACTTGTTTTTCACGCGTCATATGCAGATAACGTTACTATTTATGACCAAGTGTTTCTAAAATTTACTTTATTGTGAAAGACCACTTGCTCTAGTTTCGTAGAGCTATGGTAGAGCCAGACTAAACAAACAGCCGGCTAAAAAATTATGAAACGTCTACATCAGATGCACATTTTTCGCATTGAATTTAGTCAATTTTCGAGTAGGGGCCTGGGGCATACTTACAAAATGTAAGCCAGAGATACTGTTCCAGTTTTGTATAGAGGACACTGATAGATTTTACTAGTCAAAATATTTTACCAACAAAATCTTGATATTTACCCACAAAATATTTTGACAATTAAGGTAAAATTTGACGTAATACTACTACAGGTGGATATAACAAAACCGAAATTTGCAAAATGGCGGCTAGCAGTTTTGTGGAAATTACTGATAAAGAAGTAAGCAAAATTAAAATAAATCCAGTCTCGGTGATTATCGGGGAATATTCAGATTATTCATCTCAGGAATATAAATATTCACCTCAGGAATATATCGGAGAATATAAATCTCAGGCTCGGTGATTATCGGGGAATATTCACCTCGACTTCGTCTCGGTGAATATTCCCCGATAATCAGCTCGCCTTCGGCGAATAATTGTTAAATGGTGAATGGCAAGACCTACCGTAGAGTAAATTTTATATATCTACTTTGTTTTCTGTATAGATAGGTAACAATATCTTCATTCTGTCGGCCCATTGCTAACATTAACGGTGTTTTCTGATTATTATCACGCTCACTAATTGAAACATCCTGCAACATGGAAAAATACAGATAAGGTTCGTAGTCTCCATGACCAAAACAATTCAAAGACTTTCAAAGAATTTTTCTGCCTATTTTCAAAGACGTTTCAAAGCTCTTTGAGAGCAATCAGCTGTCGAAAAATTGCGAGTGTAAGCAACATTTTTACACAGTCGATATTTGCGAAAATCTTGCTTCAATCAATCTATTTTATTAGCTAGGAAATCGTATAATCAATTCCTCACTAAAGAATTTAAAGACTTTTAAAGACTTTCTTCGTTTTTCACACAATTCAAAGACTTTTCAAAGACCTTAAAGACCTGCATTCAAATTTAAAGATATTCAAGGATTTCAAAGACCGCTACGAACCCAACCTCGTACCCAGGATCTTTCTTTGGGATACGAACCCTGAAAAATACAGAGCATTTCTGGCGAAATATATAGATTTTTCGGGGAACACTGAGTATTTTAGAAAATATAACATCACAATAACTCCAAAAGTGACGTTTTATTCAGAAATATAGATCATACATCATAAATACTTACCATAACAAATAAATGCTGTACAGCCAGTAAATTACCGCTGAGGCAAGCTAGGTGAATAGGAGCCTAGTAAAATATATATATATATATACACGAATAAATGACCAGTCGAGGAAAAAACTGATGAGCAACGAAACAGATGACGAAAAAGAACAATAATCAAATAAATGAAAAATTAAACTAAAATATACTTTGTAATTATAAGCGAACATTTGTTACTGTTTAACATATTTATACACAGGGTGTATAAAAAACTGATTAAACTGGATCATAGATATTAACATTTGAGTTGAAGACTCTGTTGTTTTACATGTGTATATACACACGAGAAAAAACTATATGAACTGCCTGACTATCAAATAATCATGCAAACAAGCAAGCCTGCAGGCAGGCAATCACATATAGTCATGAACACAAATGGATAAATTATACAATAACATATAACTTGCAGTTAGAGAAAGATGGGAATGAGAAAATCATTTTATTGACACAAAACAAGAGAGAAATAAACATTATTTCAATACATTTATTATAAAATACTGTATGTTCTACAAAATACGAATTCGATTTTTTACCTGACCCATTTTATCTTTCTGCTCTGGATTAAATCCCGAATATAAAAATAACTGCACCAAATCACTATGACCTAACAAATTAATGATGTAAAAATAAAAATACGTGTTTCTTCTTATTATTAACATCTCCGCAGACGGAAAACTCCAAACGCACCATAAACTCTATATAGAACGGGTTTTACATTTCATTTCTACAGTAGGACATCCAGATTCTTAATATGCTCAATTAAGGTTGTGGATGGATCGATGTACTAGGGACGAATATGCTATATAAATTGCATCATGCACAGAAAGGAGTTTATTATGTAATATATAATAATAATAAACGAGCAAGCGTTTATTACCAGCATATAAAATACCGAAAAGTATGTCGAAAAACGAGGCACTGGTCGAGGTTTTTCACCTATTTTGAGGTGTTTTATATGCCTGTAATAAACAGTTTTCAAGAGAAATTATTTATTCACAATCATTACTATGGTATCAGGGCAACGGTACAATGAAGGTCTCCTTTGAGTTTTGCTCATGAATTAATGATTTTGAGAAAGTAATTTGAAACAACAATGACATGTCTTGAAAAACGACCAGATAATAATAATACTTTATTTAAATACTAGTAATATTACATCAGTATTTGAAAAGGTAGCCTGCGTAACAGTCGCTTTATTTTTTAATTTTATTTGAGGATATTTTTATTTGAGGATAATGCGAAAAAAAGAGCGGAGAAAAAAACGGCGAAGGGGAAAAGGGCGAAGGAAAAACGGGCGAAGGGGAAAAGGGCGAAGGAAAAATATGCTTTATTTTTCCTTCGCCCTTTTCCCCTTCGCCGTTTTTTCTCCGCTTTTTTTTCCGCATTTATTTCTTAAAATATCCTCAAATAAAATTTAAAAAATAAAGCGACTGCTATGCAGGCTATTGAAAAGGTGGACCTTGAGGTTAACCCTTCAGGTCCCCGTAACGTTGGTAAAACAAATGTAACAACGACTTCGAGTGTATTATAAATTAGCCATTCCAAAGTTGATGACCAGACTGGGGACGAGTGTTAAAAAGTGCCCAAATTAAGAAATGAACCAAATCACTAAAAAGATCACCTCAAAATTAGTAAGTATACAAAGTTTGAAGACGTTTACATGAATACCCTTCGAATAATAACCTTTCGAAAATTGTGAAATTACTGATAAAAAGACTGTTTTTGGGACGCGCGTCCCAAAAACAAAAATTACAATACATTTCATAGTAAATATCGCGATTTTCGAAAGCTTATTATTCGAAGGGTATTCAAACTTTAACACTCGTATCCAGTTCTCTCATCAACTTCGGAATGGCTAATTAACCTTTCATCACACCATGAGACAAGGCTTTGTCCGACTGATGGCTTGAAAGACTGTTTAACGGTGGTAACAAGACATTTATATAGTACTGATTTCCTTTGGTGTTTTGGTTATAGACTATTAATTAATGAGGTTAAGAAATACCTTTAAAAGCTGCCCAATGAAGAGCACTATCTCCTTCATCGTCAACAGCATGAATATCAGCTCCTTTACCAATAAGATAACTAGAAACATTAGATTTCCCGTACTGAGCAGCAATAATAAGTGGTGTACATTGCTTCTTGTCAGTAGTATCAATAGGAACACCATGTTGTAACAATAGATCAACAATAACAATATATCCTTCAGTACATGCCCAGTGTATAGGTCGTGGTCCATAGTCATTTTCACTTGGCGCATTTAATGGTGCTTCATTTTCAATCATTAATTCAACAATTTTCGTATATCCACCAAGACATGCCCAATGTAAGGCAGTGTGACCACTTATGTCATGGTCTTTTAAAATCTCTTTTCCTTTCGCTGCAATTAGCAACTGACACATTCGAACATCCCTACGAGAAATCATGAAAATTAATCATTAATCAATCAATCATTTATTTGCCATAGATAGTTATATACAATTTTAATTATAATACGGTAATAAATGTAGTTGGCGAGGAGACCTCATAAAACCAGTAGGCTTATCTAGTGAGGTCAGTTCATACTACACGTTTAAAGGAGTCGACCGGACATATGGAAAATTCAGCCAACCATGTTGCTTTGGTTTGGCTGCATATAGGCAACATACAGTACTGCTCAGAGCATGTGAATGTTGAAAGAAATCATTCACGTTCACGAGTGCGTGGTTTTAAATTTTATTTAAATCTTTCAAATTGTGCCTGGAGTTTGTATTTTGAGTAGGAGTTCATACTAAAACAATTAGACAACTCGGCCTTGTTGTCTATGGTGAATAGTCAACTCAGGCTACGCCTTCGTTGATTATTCGCCGCTAATAGACAACCCAGCCTCGTTGTTTAATTGCTAATTAACCTTGTTTTGCATATGATCGTCGGAATGTGCCTAAACTGCACCAGATCCATCATCTAGGCTGTGACTGTGAGACTAGCTATAGGCAGTAAGATTAACCAGGCAGTGGGCACCTGGGCTTCTAATATAACGTCAGAGGGTGATAAGACAGTGTAATTTTCTCTCTGTAAAAGCTAGAAGAGAACATGTCCATGCGAGTTAGTATATGGGAGTAGAGGTACTACTTTTGAAGATCACATCTGAATGCATTGGCAAAGCCAGCTCAAGTGACTTGGCCATGCTAAATGTTTCGAGCGCCGAAGGCGCGAATCACCTGCGGGGGTTCGGAGACATTTCCTACGATTTGGACATTAAATTCTGCGTTCCAGTTTGACCTCAAGGAGGGGCAAAACCTTGGCAAATTGACCATATTTTAGGCAAATTGACCATATTTTAGCCAAAAATCGTGATTGATGGCGACTTGATCACGCATGATGAAGCATCACCTTGGAGGTATAAACACGCGATAAAATGTTTTTCTTTATTTAATAATTGAGATGTTTATTATAAAAAATGACAATTTTTTGGCGAATTCAATGGTGTTCTCCAATTTCCCATTTACCGTGGGGACAAATTTCTGTAGTAATATCAAAGACTCGAGTTTTTCGGATGTTGAAGGGCGAATATCGATCTTCGCCCGGTTTTCTCTGGAAAAAGGGAAGCTATAAAGTGTCTTATATAGAATTTAAAGTGGACTAAAATGGTGCTTTCAAAATTTTCATTTAACGTGCACACAAAACTGTGCTCACCATACAACGCGACCATAATCAGTTTCGGAAAATCGCAAGGAAAACTAGGGCTGTTTATACAGAATTTCATGCAAAATCGAATGGTGTTTTCGGAATTTCCATCTACTGTGCACTCAAGTATGTACTCGCTATACGAAAGTAAACTTGCGTGCCAGAGTTGTTATTTTCTATTTTCAGTCGGTTTATTTTGCTTTAAGATTTAAAAGCATCAAAAGTGTATTTATTGTGATTTTTGCTGTTGTAAGCTAGCTTTAATTATTATAAGATATTAAGCGAGGATTTTCGTCATGTGAATCGAGAATGGCTGACCAAAACATTCTAAACGGCCATACTGGGCATGCGTGAGAAACAAAATCATGATTATTATTAGATAACATTGATATCGAAGGAACTAGATTCTGTTCCGAAATATCACATACTCGAACCGACCAGATCGCGTAGCTCAGTTGGCAGAGCATTGGGCTAGTATTCCAAAGGTCGTAGGTTCGATTCCCACCGTGGTCAGGCATATTTTTCAAGCTTGCCCGGTGTGGATATACACTCAGAGTAACATCACAAGCATCAGAATTCAGTGTTTCTTGTATAAAATAATATAGCTAGTCATACTCTTCACAAGTAGCATGACCAAGAATACAACACGTGTAAACAAAGAGCACAGTTACTTGGTAACAGACCGTGATGCAACAAAATTGCATAATATTATGCTGCTATACTGTTGTTTTACCTTCTTGTCATTAGAAAGCTCTAGATATTGCATATTTTGGATTATTTTTAAACAAATTTAACTAAAATCTAAATGGAAGCGATTGTTTCGTAAAGTCGGCGCAACTACAAGGCATATTTATTGCAAGAAGACAAGAAGTATATAATGTATATATTTTCATATTTTTTGGAAAATGTTTGGTCATGACCATCATAACTAGCATGAGTGCTAGCTTTGCTACCGTCTGAATCTCAATTACGTCCTTGAATTAAAGCGATGTTGCGGACAACAATAAGATTATGGGTACAAGAACACAGCTAGCCTATGTCATAGATGTAAGCTCGATCGGAGGTCAAGCTATTGCATAAATTATACTGTGAATGAGAATAATTTAACCAATCGTCAAATTAACAAAGTGGGGCACATTTACAATTTCAAAAAGGCGAGCACAAGGAGTGCATAATAAAGTGGGGAGCATTCATAATTTCAAAAAGGTGAGCACAAGGAGTACAATTGGAAGCATTGAGACTTGCTTAATTGTACTGTAATCTTCTTCAATCAAAAGCTTTCATAAAGATTTATGAGGAATGGAGCTTGAGTATGACGTAGGCTAAAAGGAAACCAACCGAACCATTTCTTGTGTCTCTCCAATAGAAACAGGTTTTTTTTCAGGATTTTCTCTTGGGTCCGTTTTTGCAGACAAGATTGAGTTTAGCTGAACAGTTGGGGGCCCCCCCCCCCCCAATAAATGTAGTTGAGACGCAATGTGTTAAAGCAGGGGCACTAAGGGCCAGTATAAACTGGTTAAAGATGGCAAATGCGTAGTTTTTCTTGTGTTGTAAGATGAAATCAGGGATATTTTCAAGCACTTTAGTCTACTACCGTTTTTCAGAAGAAGATCGAGTTTCTTTTGGGGGGGCTGACGTTAAAAAAAATTGTGTTCAGGGGCGCACATTCCAAAATATTTTGGAGGGGTGTAAAATATTTCGGGACCAACTTTTTACGTGTTTACATTTTGGAAGTGGGAGTTACACGTAGCGCCACCATGGCTGGCGCCGAGTGGAAAAATTTTGAAATCTCTAGATCGTCGGAAATGGCATTTTCAAAGTCTAATTTGGCCATCAGCTAGCTGTAGAGCACCGGAAAGGAAGTTGATTCACGCAGTGTATATAATGGCAATTCTGTAACCTTACTTATTATTTTTTGGACACTTTCCAAAAAATAAATCTCACGGAAACAAACATTTTGCGTAATGTTTGTACCGGACGATCGGGACCGACAATTGGTTCATTTGGGACCGACTTTTTGAACTATTTCTCAAAATAGATAATGTGTGGTCCTGTTTGTGGTACACATTTCTAGTGTGCATGGGCACGAGTATTCCTCTACAAGATTTTGTGTCTCAGAAGTGAAACAGTTTTCGACAGCTTTTTGAACAAAATTATATAGAAAAACAGGTTTTTAATGGAACATTTACATAAAAAAAAAAAATTGTGAAAAAAAATCATTGTGG
>CACRXK020013929.1:0-13529 GCA_902702795.2 Paramuricea clavata
GTCTTCAGGTCATTCAAGCATGTCGACTTCTTCTTCACTCGAAGCTAACGATATTGTTTGGGAATTAGTGAAAAAACCATTTTCTGCTCAGCAGAATATTATTGTTTATCAAGCAGAGACCAACGCCAGATCTTTCGACATGCCCGATCGGGAAAGCTTTTCAAATGTCGTGGTATTCAAAGAAAGAATGGTTTAGGCTAAATATGCTATTAGTATTATTTAGTTATTGTTATTTTGTCTTGAATATTTAAGCTTTCAACCCGAGCATAGGCGTATAAAGCATCGAGGCGCTAGTATAATATGAAATACAATGTCAATGTCGAGGTCAATGTAGTAAACAATGTAGTTCTATAAATAGCGCTGCAAGGCTTATACATTTCAACACGCAACACAAATATTTTAGCGATTGTGATTTAGCAACATATTTGATATATACTTGTTTGTGAAACAAACAAAGAAATTTCAATATATATTGTTAATTAAATTGTATTTACCATTTGGTACATACTCCTCGTAAACTGACAGTAAAATTTCAACTCGAACATCTGATAATGCCTAATTCCTTTCCGTATCTAATATTGTAATAAATTAGGCGATTGATTTTAAATTAAGGAAATTGATCAAGGACCATGCGTAATGCGTTATATTTTCCAAGTCTGCATATTATACCTATATTCTAGATTATACTGACTGTATTAGCAGCTATTTGTCATTATGTTCCATTAGTATATGTGGATAAAATTTATATAGTTCTGGAAATGTAAACACTTTTCCGACTTCACGTTGGAATACCACAAGGATAGCATACTGTACCAAAGTAATCAATTAAAAATTATGTAGTCTATACAGAATATATGATAATACAGAACATGCATGTAATATTTTCTGATCGAAAAGAAATACACAATTGCCGGTATGACTACAATTAGAGCGGACTGCAGACCACAGATTTCCTATTTTTGTGTCGATCTTCATTATTGTTGTCTGAAATATGCCAAAATATCCACATCTTTTCCTTCATTAGGTCAAGCTATTTTCCGAAATTTGATGCTCAGATTGCTGCAAATAGCGTTTCTGGGAGTCTATATTTCAAAAATTTCCCCCCGGAGCCCCCCTAGGATGTCTCACGTCTTCGGCGCTCGTTTGCATGCATGACCACTCACACGACACTGGCTTCGCCACTGTTAATACTATATGGTTTGTCGTAGAAGTCAGCAAGATTGGTTACGATTAAGTCCAGTTTACTCGACCCCCTTGTTGGAAAATCAACTATTTGCTTAAGATGGAAATGTCGAGTTAGATGCTGAGTCGGCAATTTATTAAAGTCACCAGTTAAAAGTATTCCACAGTTTGGGTATTTAGTTTCCATTACCTCCAAGGATGATTGCAGGTGTTCCAGCATAAGTGATTTATTAGCACCGGGTGGATGGTACAATACTCCTATAACGAGTTTAGCACATCCTCTTGGGAGGCGTCGAGAGTTAATTATAGCCCACAGGACTTCACATTCTTGTTTCTTTGGGACATCAAGGACGCTAATAGAGTAGATATTTTTTATATACAGACAAATTCCATCATGTTCTCTTTCTTTCCTATCTCGTCGTAGCAAAGTGTAATTATGAATTTGGACGACATCGTAATAATAATAATAATAAATAATAAAAACTTTATTTCAGTGTCCAGGTTATTTAACTTTTACAGCTAATTGGTGACACTATATATCTAAACATTTACAATAATTTATAATATGTATATATTATAGACTATATAAATAAGTGTATCTGTTCACTCCGTGCACATCTCGCAGCAGTTGGAGTTGTTGTCCAGCAAGCTCTCTATGTCTATTTTACGGACTGCTTTCTTGAAACTGATTAGACTGGGCAAGTTCTTAATACCGTCATTCAGTTTTGTCCATAGCATTGGTCCGAAATAACGCAAAGAATGTTTGCCATATTTGGTAGTATTAAATCCAGGTAAAATAAAATCACTATTACGTAGGGCATATGTTGACTGTTTTAGACTAAAAATTTCATTAAAACTATTCGGCGCAAGTCCGTTTTTAACTTTGTACATGTAAGTCGCAATGTCCTGTAGCCTTCTGTTGTATAATGAAGGGAGCTCTGCCATCTCCAGAAGTGTTTCATAAGAGTATGTTTTTGTTCTATAAACTGCTCGCAATGCACGCTCCTGGACACGTTCAACTTTTCGTCTATCCGACCCTTTGCAGAAACGCCAAACTATGTGACAATATGTAAGGTAAGGAAGGATAGATGTTTTATAGATTATCAGTTTAGCTGAACACGGTATTAAATTGCGTAATCGAGTTAGTACTCCAACTTTTCTGCTCTCCTTTTTACATAACTCGCTGATGTGGTTACTAAAATTTAAATTGTCATCAACTTTTACCCCAAGCAGTTCCATTTAGTCATTATTCTTGACAACTTTCCATTCAAGAATATGTCTTTATTCTGTCGACTAGTGTCCACGTTTCTTGGGTTTATGGTGAGCACCTGGAATTTGTCTGGATTTGCTTGTAGATAATTTTCTTCATACCATGACATTGCTTGTTTCCCTTGTTCCTCTAGACTGTCTTTTACCATGGCCAGGTTTGAGCCTGTTTTGTACATTTGATGGTCATCCGCGTACATGGTCAAGTTTGAATTGGTTACTTGTTGACCCATATCATTTTGAAAAAGGTTCCAAATCAGCGGAATTTTTCATAGTGTCCAATGTTTCATTAAAGAAAGTGGTCGATTTGCTCTTGTAGAGCCTTGATGACCAATTATTATTCTATCTATTTATAATGAACTGATTTGCAAATGCTAGTTTAATAATGTATATCGTATTTGTAAAAATCGTTGAGTGTCTGTTTTATGTATATCGTTGTAAATTTGTAATAGTAAGCCCTCTAGATGAGCATTATATGCTCTTAGGGAAACTATATCATAAAATATTTATTAAATCAAATCAGCGGCCCAAAAGAAGACCCCTGGGGACACCCTCTTTTCATATATTTCCATTCATTTTCCTTATTACCAACTTTAACTCTATTCATCCGGTTCTCAAAAATGATCTCACGAGATTCAGGGAAGATGATACAAACCCGTAGGCTTCAAATCCGTAGACTTAGCGTATGAGAGAGCGAGTCAAAAGCTTTGCTCATGTCAGTTGAGAGCACGCATACCGCTTCCCTGTAATCTATAGCTTTCTTCCAATCTTCTACTAGACGTACAAGGGTCGTCCCAGAACTATGTGTCTTTCTATATGCTGTCATTCGGTCGTGCAAGATTGAGTCAAACTTCTCAGTCACTTGGATGCAAAGCAACTGTTCAAAAACCTTGTCAACTGTTATTAACGATGTTATGGGTCTATAATTCTTGTCCTCCTGGCTGTCACCCTGCTTATATACTGGTGTCCACTCTCCCATTTTCCAGTGAGTTGGTCATTTACACCTGTATATACATTCGTTATAGAGGTTTGTAAGAGATGGAGATACTCCTCTTGCAACCTTCTTCAGTAGATTAGGTGTTGTCCCCGGGTTCCAACCACTAGCCTTTTTTGGATTGAGATGTTCCAATGTGAATGTAACTTCATCCTGACTTAATTTTCTAAACTCAAAACCTGCATTCGGATTTGTTTGAAAAGTTTCGCGTATAACTTTCACACTATTATGATAATCATGGTCTTTCTCTGTAAGGTTGTTGACATGATCTCCTCCAATACTGCATGCAGCTGTATTAAAGTAATCGGCAAGTAGTTCTGTAACTTCATATTCGTTTGTTTTCACCGTGCTTTCATTTGTTCTTAGACATATCACAGCAGGATCTTTGACTTTGTCGCTGAGGAATGGTTTAAAAGTTTTGTAGAACTCAGATGGCTTGTCGCGCAGATCTTCGGACGTTTTGTGGCAGTATGCACTAACCGCTTTCCTCCTTCCTTTATTAGCTATATTTCGATATTTCTTTTTCAATTCGAAATTCTCTTTCGTACGATCTTTTGCAAACTTAATAGCATATTTCCTCTTATTTCTTATAGCTTTCTTCCACTCTATTGTCATGTACGGTGAGTCTTTCTCCCTAACTTTTTTACGTTTCAATGGAGCATGTCTATCAACTAGACTTTCGAAAAGGCTACTCCAATAGTCATATTTATCGTCAACTTCGTTGAATATACCTGCCACGTGCCATGGGGCATGCATGAGATCCTGATTTAGTTGTTCCAGGTCAATATTCTTTAAACTTCTGAATGTTATAACTTTGGATTTGTATTTGCATACATTTTCCTTAATTATACCAAAAACTATGGAGTGATATCACTAAATTCAGCACAGTAGAAACATTTTCGTATACAGTATTCAAAGGCTATTTTAATGGCAAAAAAGTGGCAAAATAAAGTAACGGGATTTTGTTTATATGTCATATGTTTACATACAAGCTTCTGATAAGCTGTAACTTTCAAGCGTTCATACCGAAATATCAATAGTCTCAATACCTCTACCAGAAAAACCTATTAGTTAGTGATAAGAAAAGAACTTACATGTTTCGATCAGGTGTTTTTGAAAGTATCTTTCACAAACATGAACTGTTTGTTGAGCGATTTGATTTCGTAAACTTGCACCTATCTCTCGATCCAGCGATCCTTTGTCACGAGTCTCGCCAACGCTTCACGAGTTTTCGTCGATAAGTCGTCGTCTTTTGTTGGAATTCGGAAAATAGTAACACCAACGTGTTTTCTACTAGTCCCCAAACCATATATGGACCAATTTGCTCCTGGCATTTAAAAATTATTTCTATAAAAGACGTTTTTCAAGTACTACAGTTTTCTCTGTTATACTTAGTCTAGGATCTGTATATGAGTTTGTATGCATTTCATTTAGGACAGATAATCTCAACTGTTTTAGGGCAAGTTGACCATAACGGTGGACATGGTAAAGCTGCCCGAACCCCAATCCGGGGCGAAACGTCCGAAACTGACCACACCCAAAACGACGCTTTCGCCATAGTGCTATCTACCAAACCATAAAGCTTTGGCTATTCTGAGGTGCTTATATGGTTCAAAGATGGTACTTTTAGGGGTGGTCATTGGTAAGTGTAAAATGCCTAGCACTGATATTTCACAAGAAAATGACCATGCAACACTCATATAGTCAAACGTCAATTTGTTACTTACAGATTCAGATAAACAGCAGTGGACCTACATTACCTTTATTCCTAAATCTTTTTTATAGAAACATAATTGGTACTTATTTATGTATATTATCACTGCTTTGGTGTAAAATAGTTGATACTTTGTGACCGAAATAATAATTTGAAATGTATTTACCTCCTGCAAATGGACGTATTTGGCCAAATTCTCCATTTTACTCCGCTGTTTATCGCCGATCTCGTTGAAATCCTTCCAAATATGTACGTCAGCTCAGACACAATGGTATCAAGCACATTTTAAATAAGTTTTAACTTGGATTCAAGTAGATCCTAACTGTTTAACTATCGGCAAGGTAAAACCACAACTTTGTCCAAATTCGTCGCCATTTTGTCATCCCATGTCGGTTGTCAACAATTCAGCCTTGTTATTCTTCCATCCAAGCCATTTCGATTGCACTAATAACAAATTTAAACCTTTGTTAAGGGTAGGAAACTAAAAAATTTAAACAAAATATACGAAATGCAGCATTTTATCACCCTGTAAAATGTTGCTTACGAGTCTTTCAAAACATTCCGCACAAATCTCGCGTGGCAAAGTAACAGGGACGTGACAGGGGGTGGAGACTTTGAAGTTTTAAGCAAAGCAAATGCACGCTGTAATAGCAGCTGCAGTATGGTAAGACCAACAATCAACATTTAATTTATAGTATGACATGTTCATATAATATGTATTTATTTGTCGCTACAAGAAATAAAACAAACGTTTGTATGATTTTATTTAGTTTTTAGTCTATTTCACGCAGCCTTCTTCTATCTTCGTGAAATAATTCACCTCCCTTGTCACGGCCCTGTTACTTTGTCGCGCGAGATTTGTGCGGAATGTTTTAAAAGTCTCGTAAGCAATATTTTACAGGGTGATAAAATGCGGTATTTCTGATATTTTGTTTATATTTTTAGTTTCCTACCCTTAATAAAGGGTTAAATTTGTTATTAGTGCAATCATTTCGATTGCACTAATAATGGAAAATAACAAGGCCGAATTGTTGACAACCGACATGGGATGACAAAATGGCGCCGAATATGGACAAAGTTGAGGTTTTACGTTGTCGATCGTTATACAGCTATGATCTACTTGAACCCAAGTTAAAACTTATTTAAAATGTGCTTGATACCAATATGTCTGAGCTGACGTACATATTTGGAAGGATTTCAACGAGATCGGCGATAAACAGCGGAGTAAAGTGGAGAATTTGGCCAAATACGTCCATTTGCAGGAGGTAGGTGCATTTCAAATTATTATTTCGGTCACAAAGTATCAACTATTTTACACCAAAGCAGTGATAATATACATAAATAAGTACCAATTATGTTTCTATAAAAAAGATTTAGGAATAAAGGTAATGTAGGTCCACTGCTGTTTATCTGAATCTCTAAGTAACAAATTGACGTTTGACTATATGAGTATTGCATGGTCATTTTCTTGTGAAATATCAGTGCTAGGCATTTTACACTTACCAATGACCACCCCTAAAGTACCATCTCTGAACCACATAAGCACCTCAGAATAGCCAAAGCTTTTATGGTTTAATTGGTAGATAGCACTATGATGAAGGCGTCGTTTTGGGTGTGGTCAGTTTCGGACGTTTGGCCCCGGATTGGGGTTCGGGCAGCGTTACCATGTTGACCGTCATGGTCAACTTGCCCCAAAACAGTTGATATTAACTATCCTAAATGAAATGCATACAAACTCATATACAGGTCCTCGAGTAACTACTCGTATTACTCAATAAGATTTTGATGCACTGATATTGTCACGCAGGGGCGGATCCAGTTCCTAAGCTGACTGATGCCTAAGACCTCGCATTTGTAGGGGGTCCGGAGGTATCCTCCCCCGGGAAATTTTGAAATCTAAGACCTCGGAAATGCGATTTCCTGCTTTCTGAGCAAACTCTTTTGTTCCAATTCATACATCAGAGTCACAAAATTATTTGCCGCATTTTTGGAAAGCACGTAAAAAGCTTGAACCTATATCGCAAAACCAACATAATTTCTCCATATAAGAAAAAATATTTGCTTGTACAAGTGTAATAGCAGCAGTGGTACATAAGTCTCTATTCAAAAATAGTCAGTACTGTGCTTCTTGTAGTTTTAACCACCTTCCCTTATTAATTTCCACTAATTTCCAATGTTCCATGAGTACAATCTTCTAGCTATAGAATGGTGCATAAAGGTATTTTGTGTTCTAGTGGGTAAACTTATTTATATACAACTCTGTCTTATGTTGCTAACCTTACTCTGTATGGACAGTGTGGTTGGCATCAGTTGGTCAATTTCATTCGCCCATAGCAGTAGCTGCCTTTGATATAAACTGCATGGTGAATAGTCCACACTCTGAATACTGAGAATATTGCCCTGTGACCAGGAAACCAGTAAACTAACACACAACAAGCACTGGGTCTTAAAATTCTATAAGTATAACTAGGTACACACGACCACAAATTTTAAATCAATAGATACTGTGTGTAAATTGATTTAATGAACTATCTTAGTTGGAAATTGTTTGTCAAATGAACCCACCATGCAAATTGTACAATGATAAACAATATATCATGACATAATCGAATCATGTCTTGTATCTGTCCCCCTTTGCCTGTCTTTCAACTAATATTAATATAGCGGTACTTTTTAAGAAGATATTGTTAATGTAGAAAGGCTGCACAGTAGTATTGATCAATATTTTCCCTGTGTTATTATATAAATACACATATTTGTCAAATATATTCTTACACTTATCAATGGTAATCCTCAGGGTACCATGCTGGCTATCCAAAACATATGAAACATAGTATTGGGACAATTAGCACTACAAATATATAATTTAATTAAATATATTTTCCAAACTATCCCAATTTTGTGAGCAAATTTCATAATTATAACCTATATACACCAGTTACAGTTATATACAGCATTTATACCGTCCATATTTTATCATTCTAAGATTGAAATCTGTCAAGAGAATGACATATACAGCTTATATCAAATTATATTTGTACAGACAAAGCATATATACTCAACTATGATAGGCAACCAAGCCCAGGTAATCATCCTTGTTTGCAAAATATCCAGTGTACAGTTATTGCCCAATAACTCAGGCAATGCAAAGCAATTAGACCCTTGTCACGAGGTATGCCAGCTCATTTCCATATAAAATGAAAATGAAATGTAACAGGAGATACCACTGGAAATTGCAACTTGAACCAATTAACTTTCATGTAAACTCCCCCTTAGTCCTCTAACCAATAGTGCATCACTATTAGAAATCTCATTAACTAGAAAATACATGCATGCAGAAACCCTCGCCTTGCTGACAAAACCATTGTATTTTCCGAACATGAAGTATCTAAAGAAGTTGTCATGGTAACACGATAATTTTTTAAGAATATTCTTACAAATGAAAAATCGCTTAAAAATATCACTTTTAATTACAAAATTATCAATTTCCCAACATATATATGTTAGGTATGTTATTATACGTAATATAAGCTTCAATTTAAGGTAAAATTCAACCACAAACGCTTCGCAAAACGTTTTAAAGTGTTCTTTATAAAACTAAACTGCCTTTAGTAATTAAATGGCTTTATTGGTAAACTTTGAGTTTGCAATAAAATGATTTCAAATTCTCGCATGCAAATAACTTTGCTTTCTTTTTGGTTTAAAAAATTCAATATTATAAAAAGGGAATCAATATTAAAGATACACTGAAATTATATGCTGTACTGTCTTGTTTAGTTGTTTCATATACGCAAAGGCCGTCGGGTTTTAAATCCATTATAAAATCAATATTTAAAACAAACTTACCTTCGTTAACGTCGGCTCCCTTCGTTTAGCCGATTCTTTCGCCCTTTCTTTCTCAGAAAACTTTTGAAATTCACAAAATATTGGAAAAATGCGAGCAAAAATGAAATATATTTGCAAGAAATTTATCAATCATCAAACCAAGAAATGTTTGCTATTTCGCTGTCGTCATGCAGTCGTTGTAATGCAAACTTTAAATTGAACCAATCAGTGTCCGCTATTCATGACAGTCCAGCAAACTTTTTAGATCAGTGAGGATGACCACCCATCGTTCGTCACCCACGCCCGCGATAATTGATGAACTTTAGACTCCGCTAATGCTTTCGTTTCCCCGGGTGTAAATAGCCGGGGGGATTAGTACCCTCGCACGGCGCTTCGCGCCGTCGGCTCGGGGATTAACTTGCATTGTTATATAGCTAGTGTGAACACCAAACGTGATTGGCTGATTTGTAGTCACGTGACTTTAGATAAATGCAATGTATCCCGCCCGGGCAATAAGTGAAAAATTGTTGCCTGCCCCGACCGGCTACGTACATAAAAACTAACTATTTCCCTCGGGTGCAGACATTAAGTGTATAATATTATTATGCACTGTAATTACATACAGAGCCTGATGCAAGTCTTGACCCACACCATAGTTTTATTTTTAGTACCGGTATTCAATCAAAATGTGCCAGGAGAAATGTCAATTTCACTTAATTTAACAACAGGCTAAATATAGTTACAATCACTAAATCTATAATTATTTCATTATAAATATAGCATTAATCAAAATATAAAAAAAATACATTAAATATGGCATGAATACTCATGCTAGAAATAGCCAATCAGAGTTACAACCATAAAGGCAGTTGTCGGACACAAATGTTTAATAACATGTGTATCTGCAGGTCTTCATTTTTCTTTGCTCACCAGCTGTTGGAAAAATGAAGGTCTGTGCACAGGTTATAATCCCATGTAAACAGAGATGATATTTGCCTCAGTAAAGCAAGCTGCCAAGTTTGGTATTGGGGCTGGTTTGCCTCCAGACAAGCAAACCTCTGTAAAGACTGTAAAATGTCAAACTACCTCCCCCCCCCCTGCTGGTATAAACAACAGTATTAAAGTGCACCTGACCTCAGTTATTTTTATCATCTCATTCTTAAGAACCTTTGAAATAATATAATGACTTATTTTAAAGATTTTCGTTTGCTCACTTTGTTTCTGAGATATTTCAGTTTGTTTGATATGCAAATATCTGGAATTTACGTCACAGATGCATAACGATTTAAAGTGAAAGATTGTATATCGTATTCACTATCGAGTTTAATTCATTAAAATGAAGTTTGGACTTGTGGGAGGATTAAATATACTTAAGCAGAACACCATTTAGCCTTTTTATTTCATCATATTTAACTGTACCTTACATTCTTTGATCAGTCATTATTCATATGTGAAGTAAATTTCGGACATTTACACATCAATAAAATTGAAATAACTCAGAGACAAAGTGAGAAAACGAAAATCTTCAAAACAAGTCATTATATTATTTCAAAGGTTCTTAAGAATGGGATAATAAAAATAATTGAGGTCAGGTGCACTTTAAATAGACACAACCTTTAATTATTATGTTAATACATACAAATCTACATTAACTGTGGGGCCCATTTTCCACTTTATACACTTCTTGAACTGATCAATGTACTACAATGTAAAATATAGATAAATTCCACTTACCTTAGAGCCCTCAGTTCGAGTTTCACATAGTGGGCATTTCACAGTATAAATATACTTCAATTCTTGTCCTCAGTTGAAAGATTAGATCCATTCCAAGCTTTGGTAATTAATTCGACTGTAAATTATTTGTTCTCCGTCAATTTCGAGGGATATTTCTTCGCACTATTTGTTCATTTGCATATAGTGTTTGCATAGTTCATAGTTGCCGCCATGACTTAACCTGAAATTCAGGCCCTAATTTAGAATAGGGCCTGACACAAAACCTATCTAAACTGTGGGATTCCCGTCCATCTGGTGGACAGTAAATCTGATTGGTTGATAAGCATCATGAAAGATTTTGATTGGTTGCAAGTTCACATAAGCAATATTTTAAAAATAGCTCGGTCAATGTGACAAGGTCAAACGCATGTATCAAATGCCATTGTGATTATCGTAATAGTATATTGTCTAATATGCAATATTTCTTTTGTCTAATATGCTTTATGGCAGAAAATAAATCAAACACACAGTATTTTGAAAGGGCTTTATCAAAATCTTTGACGAAGTTTGGACACAAGACGCTGAAAGAACAACAAAAGTCATATATTCGAAAGCTTGTTGTTGACAGCCAAGGCCCAAGATGTCTTTGCCGTTCTGCCAACTGGCTTCGGCGAAAGTCTTATTTATCAGGTTCTACCGGCGTTGTTTTCTGAGCTATATCGCCTTCGTCATGGTACGATAAAGAATTTCGTTATTGCTGTTGTCGAGGCTGTTGTTATCCCGTTAGAAATTGTATATCCGCGTCCAGCAAGTTGAAACCTTGAGAAAGCTTGGTATTCAAGCCGTTTGTTTAGATCCCTCGTTTATAATGATGACTTTAATTCCAATTGCGGCAAGTAGATCGCAGCTAGAGAACAAAACTATTTGCATTCAGTCCCTGCACAGAACTATAAAATCTTTGTTTGCTGTTCGGTTAAATTAAATAGAGAAACTGAACTCTTAAGTTTAAATTGAATTTTTAAGTTTAAATTAAAAAGCAAAATGCACACTTTGCGGACATGTTCATGAGAATATAAAAACAAATAATCCAACATGAAATGAATATTTTTATATTTTTCGTATTTATTTTCGTGCAATGAAATCTACAACACTTGTCATCATATTGTATGACTGTGTCTAAAAATAACATGTGGGCGTCCCATGGTTTAGACAGGTTTTGTGTCAGGCCCTATTCTAAATTAGGGCCTGAATTTCAGGTTAGCCATGACTTGAATCGAATGCCTCGTTACGTCACAGTATTTTGGTATTACAATTTGCATCAGTGGACCGATGCGAGCGCCCGCAATCTGCATGCGATGCATCGCTCAGCGGACAAATCTACCATGACGTAGGGCTCTAAAACAATAGATTTGATGATGTCACGTAGATTTCACACGGAAAAGGACTCGGGACCGATGCATTCACTGATGCAAAATGGCTGAAAATCGATGCAAACCAAATCTACCGTGACGTAGGTGATGAATTGACTTTCTACTGTGACGTCAAAGGATGCGGTAAAGAATAACACATTTTGTCGCGAAATTATTGACGCTTAAGTATCGCAAAATAAAGAGTAAATAACAGAAAATACACATTTGCGATCGCACGTCGCATATTGACTTATTTTGACAATTTCGACTGTTATTGAGACTATTTCAATTGGATTTCATCGACATGGAGTCAAGTTTAAGCGGCAAATATTTGCGGTTTGATAGCTGGGGAGACTCAAAGATATTCTTACTGAGTGCTTGACTAAGTATTGACTATTGACGACAGCATCATAATTTTGACCGATGCATTCGCATCGTTGGCATCGGTCTGGATTCGCCCTTGATCGAGCATCTGTTGTTTCCCTGTCAGCAAGAGGATTTGAAATATCAAACGTATTAGTACGAACATGATTGCGACAACTGAACATCACCCAAGGAGAAATTAACTAATTTTTTGTTAAATTTAGATAAAAAGTCAAAAGTGGATGAGAGAATAGAAAATGTTTGTCTTGCTTTGCCGAAGAGAGTAAAGTCGAATGCGTACTTAGCACATTGTGTAATTTATATGCATGATATACGTGTCTTAATTCGTGGTCGAGGTTGATATATTGAGACCTTCATTGACCGGCCGATGAAAAGCGTTATCAAAAGGTTCCGCCGACGCCATATTGTGTGGTTTTAAGCACGGATCAAACTAGGGTGAGGAATATATGAGTGTTGGGAGTCACGCGATCTTGATTAGCTGTTCTAAATGCTTTCCCAACACTATCATGTATTCTATTTAAGTTAAAACATACTTGGAACACTCATCAAACCGTTATTTTGTTAATATAGAAAGCTTAAAATATATCCAGTATCCTGTGACAGTTCGTGACTGCCAACTCTCTTGACTGGCATTTAAGTGTGTCATTGTCATAAATTAAATACAGGCGTGACCACCTTGTGCGACTGCAACGCAATAATACTCTCCAAAAATACTGCTCGAAGTTTAATACACAGCGGTATACGTGTTATTTCAATGTAGTTAATTCGAAAGAAGTCGCACGAGGATGGAATCAATCTGATATTTAATCATATTTGCTGTGATTGTATTCTTCTTTTTCTCAGTTCTTTTTTCTCAGTTCAGTTCATATTTGCTGTGATTGTATTCTTCTTTTTCTCAGTTCAGTTTCTCTTTTCTTGTATTCTTCTTCTTTGTCCAGCAAGGGTCATCTCTTATATTGATCCAGTATTAATACATTCATGCAGGAGGAAACCGAAACTAAATTAAAAATATATTTATATTGCATAGATAGCTCTAGCTATC
>CACRXK020013930.1:0-13528 GCA_902702795.2 Paramuricea clavata
CAATATTGTCCAAAGCATTGAAATGGACTGGTAAATTACAGTACTAGACAGCATTTTCTGTGCAAATACAGTGATTGCATTTTATATAGAACATAGAACTTAACTGTTGGTTGCATATTGATTTTTTGTTGTGTTTATAGAACTTTATCATCATAGACATAGTGCTATTTGTACTATGTACGAGACGTTTTGAATTTTTGATATTTAATACTACTGTACAATATGTATTGGTTGTTGTTCAAAGGCATAATTTCGATGATTACATCACAACTATACCGTTTTCAACTTAGAACCAACATGCATGAAAAATAATTCTTTATTTTGGGCAATAAATGCGGAAACAAGCTTTAACACGAAAACAAGGCTCCAGGTCATGAGCTGGAGCCTCGTTTTCATGTTAATGGTTATTTCCATATTTAATATTGATCGGAATCCAAAACTTTTGCGCATGTTGTTGTACAAGGATGTTCTACTTCTCTGTGCATGTCCCATGTGAAATCCTTTCCATTTAAGGTGGTCCTAAGTTGAAAACAGTGTAGTTGTGACATAATTATTGAAAGGGTGTATTACAATAAGTTGTTTGTATATAATTGACATTTCATCAACACTACTGTATGTATGTGGTAATTGAAATCTGTCATTGTTCTGTTATTAAGTGAAAATAAAACTTCATGATCACGTTGTTTGTAGATAGTGTATCACCCAATGAGCTCAATACTACCATAGGCATAGTAGGTACAGGTCCTAGCTCCTGGCCAAGTATGAAAGAATTGAGAAACAGGTTTCTGCAACCCAGCGACATGGAACAATTGTTCTTTTGAAATAAACAAACATTATGAATGTTTACTTGTTGTTCCACACGTTCAAAAATAAAAATTTTCCTGACGAGATTTAACAATTTGCAGTTGGTTGAAACATTAAAAACAGCCCTTAAATTCCGTCCTTGTGCTTTTTCGATGCAACATGTCAATTTCATTCCATATTATTAAACATGACACGTGATTCGGCGGTATTCAAGTCACAATTCACAAAGACATTCGGCTTTTATTCCATGGTGGCAGAGTACACAGCAACGCAGCATCAGAAGAATTGTTCTTTTGAATATAACAAATTTATGCATGTTCAACATTTGCAATTTATTGTAGATTCCATTCCACATGCTGTTTACTTGTTTCTACACGTTCAAAAATAAAATTTCCCAGATGAGATTCACCAATTTGCAGAATGGTTGAAACACTGAAACAGCATTAAATTCCACCCTCGTGCTTTTTCGATGCAACATACATGACATGACAGCTTTGCTCGTGTTAAGTTTATATGTTACGTCATAAATGAAGTGCTGATATAAAGCACATCAACCACAGAAGTTGCAGATCTGACCAAATAGCACAATATTAATAATAAACTATCACTGTCACACTGTGGATTGTGATTATTTTAATATTCCTTGAAGTACAATGTTCTGTCAAGCTCAATCAGATTTTTTTACAAACTGACAATCGACGAGCTGTCGAGCTCCACTTGTAAATACATATTTCCTTACAACGGGTAAAATACTTGGACCAAAACATATTGTTATTTATGATCAAACTTTCATATTACCTTGAAAAATATTTCGATAAACAGCCAGAACATAAAGTAAAATTTACACTAAGCCACTTGTACTGTGAGTCGTGCCTGCTGAAAGCTTGCTGTATTTCATAGGCCAGAATGTAACGTGTTTACAAATTGTCATGGTCCACGGTGCTGTTCACGAGTTTCCGACTAGTGTATTTGGAAAGTCAAATCGCGATTTGGAGTATGTTATATTTTTTAAAATTTCTGTGACGTCAAAAAACGTCATAAATCTGATCATCTTTCCGTATGTACAAACATCCCAAATTGACTTCTTGGCTGCATATAATTCGCGAACCGGAAATGGACTGGTGAAGAATAGTGTGCTGCCTTCGGCAGCAAATATGAACCTGTCAATCGAACATGTGCACTTCCGGTGCAGACATGATGTTATAAAATATATAAATATCAACTGTTTCTCGCACACCCTAACGCTTTAAACCTCCAAAACCATACGCGGTATGAGGAGTATCGTTCAGTTGAAGTTCTGAGAATTTCAGAACTCTTTCGCCTCCAAGAGATAACATATTTATACCTACAATCAAATTTCTCATGAGAGTGAAACGCCATTTTTGTATAATCGTCCGTGTTTGTATATTTTAAACTCCAATGTAAAATAAAAGATGTATGCTTTCAAACATCAAACCTCGCATCAGACTTTTAGTTCCACAAGCGAAACTTTCAGTTATACAGTACATAGCCATACGGCATAGCCATAGGCGAAATTTTTCAGTTTTAACAGCAAAACTAATTGTTTTGCCGCGTTTAATGGTTGTAAAACTTTTGAAATGGATAAAAATTTAGTATTTTCGACTTTCGACCCTCGACTTTCGACCCTCGACTTTT
Source organism: Paramuricea clavata (assembly GCA_902702795.2). NCBI lineage: Eukaryota > Metazoa > Cnidaria > Anthozoa > Malacalcyonacea > Plexauridae > Paramuricea > Paramuricea clavata. The sequence goes on from CACRXK020013930.1 coordinate 2,461, forward strand.
GACCCTCGACCTCGACTTTTGACCCTCGACCTCGACTTTTGACCTTCGACCTCGACCTATGACCCTCGACCCTCGACCTATGACCCTCGACCCTCGACACTCGACCATTACCCAAACTCCATCAGGCCCAGAAGGAAGGAAAGATTCGACCAAAATAGTTGAGACTTGGCATATGACACACGGAACTATCCTCGATTTTTCGCTTTTAAATGCATTTCTTTCAAGATTAATCGATATCAACCATCCTCTAACCTCTAGTCTTGATCCAGATTTAAATTTCTTCGAATATTCATTGCCCAAAAGTAACTATATATGGTTGAGGATGAGGTAAGTAACCTAGATAGTACGAAGCAATATGATTCCAGTTTCTCTTTTTTGCACCTAAATAGCCGTAGTTTACTTGGCAATTTTGATAATTTCAATCTTTATTAATAGCAAACTTGAACAATAACATACATTCTCACTTATTGGGGTTACCGAAACTTGGTTAAATGATCAAACATCTGATACTGTAAATATTTCTGGTTATTATTTTATCTCCAACCATCGTAAACATAAAACTGGCGGTGGAGTCGGTATTTACTTACGAAGTGCTTTTCAATACAAATTAGTGCAAGACTGCACAATATCTAATCCTGAAGTAATTGAATCTCTGTTTGTTCCAACAAACAACAAGGGTCCAAGACATGATCCCTGAGGGATTCCACATGCTACATCAAAATGTCTACATCGTCCACCATTAACCGAAATAAGCTGAGAACGTTTACTAAGATATGAAATAAACCAATACAGAATTACTCGCCCCTTTATTCCAAACTTGTGCTTCCGCCATCTTGAAAAGTTAAATTAAGCACGCGTTTCCTACCTTTTCTGCATTTCTCAAAACGCCTGTGGAGGAGGTAGACCACAAAGGGAAATATCTATCTCTTGATTAATTGTTTAAGCGAAACAAGCAATAGCTTTAAACGCACCTTGATATTCCCTCAGTTCTTCATCACTCATGTCAAACTTCAAATCCTTGGCAATTTTAGTAAGACATTTAATACTAGGAGGATGAACTGCCTGGTGGCCAGGAAAACACTCGTCTACAAAATACATAGAATCCATTTAAAAAAACAATAATTGTGATATCCTCCGCCACAAGGTTTATAATAATTATTGTATGTTTTATGCATGCGTTTGTTTCTCTTGGGTGTTGTGTTCCACTGCATGAACGTAAGGATGAATGATTGATACTATTGGTTTGTTTGCACTTGACGCCATGGTGGCCATGTTGAAGGAATATGCTAACAAAAGAATATCAGTAATCACTATTGTATTTGCAACATGGCTGCCATATCTTCCACCACATTTATCTACCACATTTATTGCCTTTATTTCTCAAAGCTTAAGGTGGCTCCCTAGGGTTTTTTAATTTACTACACTATAGTATTCAGGAGACTCCTGTTTCTTTACTTTACATGATATGAAGACGAAATTTATTGGACACATTGACAATGTTCTCCTGAACATTGCAAATTGCTACTTTTGTGTTAAAAATATGTTGTCATGGCAACAGCATGCTTAGAATAAAGCTCAAAATTTGTCTTTTTCAGGTCATTTTAAAAATTTCCTTCGGTGAAATTTTTTAAAACTTTGCATAAAAGATAATACTTGTGTAATAATTTTTTTAAAAATTTTCCCTTCGATTTAATTTTAAGAAAAAAGGATATTACACTTGTTGTGCCGATATTAAAAAATGTGCAAAGTTTTAAAAAAATTTTACCGAAGGAAAACAGAGAAATTTGGGTTTAATTTTGGCAATTTTTACTAGATTTTTACGCGAACAATTTAATACCCCAACTGACGTGTACATGCATTCTGCATAAAACAACAAGGCATGACTTTTTTGAAATCACAAAATATAAATTATGTTTGATATACTGTTTATAACTGTGTCGGTTAATGGTCAACTAAGCGTGGATTATACATGTAAAATTGGCAAAGATGTTTAGATAATTACTGATTATGACTTCTTGGTATTAATTTGAAAAATGTTTGTCAAAATTCATCCCGTGCGAGTTTATACTACATACGTCGGATGTTTTCGCAAAATGCCCGTTCAAATTTAAGTTTTTATAGTGGTATGTTTGGAGTTTCGGCTCTGCTCATTTCACCCGTAGAGGGCTCATTATTTAAGTCATCTTCATTGTCATAAGTGCAGCTGCTAGATTGTGGAGAAAACACTGCAAATTCTTGAGGAAACTCTATATCGATCATATCCCAATGTTCGCGATCGAACCTCGCGTGCGGTGGTTCAAAAAACTCCCAGAATACCGCTTGAAAAAAAAAAGTTTACATTATCTTCTTTTGAAACATCACATCCAAGTATCGTTTTGGCCTTTAGAACTCTTTTTGTGCTTTCAACTAAACCAAAGTTCACACTTTTGTTTCAAAAAAGAGTTCCATATATAAAAGCACAACGTTCGTTCGTATTTTGAAGTCACACGAGTTTTAGTTTACATATATACGAAGAACGTAACCCCCGGAAATAAAACCCTAGGGAGCCACCTTAAGGCAATTAATTTTGCAGTTCCATGGAAACAGCAAAATGAAAAATGAACGTGTGCGAATCAGTGAATTAAATACTGGAATGATAACTCCAGATAAACGGCCCTATGACTGGGTGAAGCGAAGATGGCGGCCTATAGAGTGATCTCTTGTTGCTGCGGAGCGAGCGAGCCTGAAGCGAACGAGCGTAGCAGCAGCCTAATGTGTGCAGAGAGGGAGTTTTGAAGTAAATTCTATTTAGCGCATGCGCGCTTGCTATGCGCAGAACACAAATTTTAAACTCGCTCGGTTCCATGTGCTTTTCGATTTTGACGGACGGAGTCTTCGAATTTTTATCGAATTTCTAAAGCTTTTTCAAGTCTAATGTTACGTTTACATTTGTTTACTCCAATTTTGGAAAGTTGGCAATCTCAATTTATATATCTATGAAACGCTGAAAGCACACAGTCGATCGCAGCTAGATTCAGTGTCTGTTTATTGCTGCCGAGCGCCAGCGAGGCAGCACACTATTCTCGACGCACGTTGTTTTCGTTACCAGTCCCCGCGCCCCGAGTTTAGTAGTCTTGTGGCTTGAATCTCGATATTTCGTCGAGTTGTACGTCCGCATCCAAGGGGGTTATGGAAATTAATGAAGTATCAAGGGGGGTTGTCTATCATCGTTGAAACAATATGCGATTATATGATATAAATCAGCCACATCGCCATGCAAACAAATAAATTAAAAGTACATTTTTACTTCTTATATTTATAAGACATTATTGACGAATAGATCAGTGACAGTGATAGTGGGCTAATGAACTAAGCTCAAAATCGAACACTAAACAGCAGATCTAAATATAAATACCTTCATGTATATCACCAGAAAAAAATAAAGTCACCGTACCTGATTTATTCAAAATAATATGTCGTTTCTATTTTGTTTCTTACACAGTAAATGGAGATTGATAAACGACACATCGTTAGCTATATTTTTGTAATATCATAATATTGTTTCAATTCTGATATTCAGTTGTAATATCATGATATTGTTTCGATTCTGATATTCAGTTTTAGACTGGCTAACATTTTTTTAGAAATTTACTAGTTTCATAGCTAATTTGTAATGTAACTTTAAACTTCTGTAATATAGAATTATAAATTGTAATGTAATTTTTAAACTTCTGTAAATATAGAATAACTAATTTTAATAATTTCTCTTGTAAAATTTGGCACGCAATTCAGCCTTATTGGCTGCTATGTGTTAATCTTATTAAAGAGAGAAATAGAGCCATTCGTACCGCCAAGACAATGAATTTATAGTGTTCATTCTAGATGTTTAATATAGCAATGTGCTTTCAGCACGTTTTAAAAACAAACGCGAATGTTGTAATAATTAATAATCAGGCTTATTAAAATAAGATTCCTATAGCAACCCAATGTGGATTCTTATGAACCTATAATATATGGGAATGCTAGTAAAGATTATTGTTATTGTTAATGTTATATTTGTATTAGGCAAATGAGAACCATACAATAAATGTTTTATTTCTTGTTCGGGTATATTGAGCGCACGCTTTATTTCATGAATTTTGCTATAAAACAAACCAAAAAGAACGAACAGGGAAAATTACTTGCGTGAATTTAAAGCTGTGCGAATACGTCTCAACAAAGTGCGCGAAATCAGTAAATCGCGCGAATTTAAAGCTAGCGAAAATGAGTACGACGCGGAATCTTACAAGTAAGGTCCATATGGTGTCATATTTCATAGTAACGAACAATGTAAAATAGCTATACATTTCGCCGAGCATAGCTTTGGCTCCTTTGGACATAAGTTCTTCGTCTTATTCGAACCGGAATCCAAAACATTATTTAGAGTGCAGGTCATTTTCAAGCTTGTATCTTCGGATTTTCACCTTTTATTTCGGTACTTACAGAAATAAATAAATAGTATTTATATTTTTAGCGCGGCCCGTGAAACGTTCTCAAAACAAAGCGATGTTTACATCCTGGCCCTAGGGGGTTGGAAAACCCGGAAATCGATTCTACAAGTCAAAGTACTCCCAGTGGCATGGTTTACACGTGCATCGGGCTATATATATGGCCAAGCATACACGTGGCGCGTGCGTGCGAGTAAAAACCCGATATTTTGAAAAATTCAAAATAAATATTTCTACTCTGTGCCGTATTCAAACGAAACTTTCTACATGAAAGCGCTTGAATAGAAGGAATATTTTACTCACATTGACTCTAAGCAATTCTGAAGAGTCAATAAGATATTTTTTATTTTAAGATATTTAAGATTTCAAAAATTTTTGAAAAAGTCGTCTTTGACCAAGCATATGCCTTTTTAAACAAAAACAACCTTTTATCTGACATACAGTCAGGATTTAGACCTCTTCACTCAACGTTAACAGCTATGCTTGATGTCACTGATAAATGGTACACTAACATGGACAGTGGGTTAATAAATGCTGTCTTATTCATTGATTTAAAAAAGGCTTTTGATACCATTGATCATAACATTTTACTACAGAAGTTAACTTGTTACTGTTTCAACAAAGAAACGATTGATCTTTTTAGAAACTATCTTTCTGATCGTACTCAAATAACAGTTATTAACAACATACGATCTGATACTCGTAAAGTAACATGTGGAGTTCCTCAGGGGTCTATCTTAGGTCCACTACTGTTTTTAATATATATAAACGACCTACCTAATAATGAATTGGTATCAGATGGGCGTTTATTCGCTGATGATACCAACTTGACTTTTGCGGACAGCAACCCTGACAAGTTGATTTCTGTTCTAAATGACGACCTTAAAACTCTCCAAAACTGGCTTAACCTGAATAAACTAAGCCTGAATGCGATTAAAACTAAATGTATGTTTATGGCATCCAGGCAAAAATTAAGTACTATTCCTGAAGAACCTAATATTGCTATCTCCGGAAACAAAATTGAAAGAGTTAGATTTTATAAGTGTTTAGGTTTAAAACTGGACGAGAGTTTGACATGGAAGCATCATGTTTCTACTATAATCTCCAAAGTCTCCAAGGTGATTGGAGTTCTACGAAGACTAAAACCATTGCTCCCACAGTCAACTCTTGTCATGATCTATAACTCTTTAGCACAGCCATACTTTGATTATTGTAGTATTGTCTGGGATAGCCTAGGTAAGGGTCTTGGACAAAAGTTACAGCGATTACAGAATAGGGCTGCAAGAATTATTACTGAATCTGATTATAACATCCGGTCATCAGATATTTTAATTTAACATCATTGAATTAGACCAACCTTGAAACCAGACGTACCCAACAGTTCAAAACGTTTATGTACAAAACTGTTAATAATATGGTTCCTAGTTACTTGTCTGGAAAATTTACTTCCACGTCAATGATACACGAACATAGTTTGCGTGGATCTATAATCATCAACTTTTTGTACCAAGACCCTTAACGAAATCCTTGAAGAAAAGTTTTTCCTATAGAGGAGCTACCCTATGGAATGACATACCCGTCGAACTCACTAGAGTTCAATCTCTCGCTGAGTTTAAATCTAAAATATCTTAATATTTCTTTTATATTAGTTTCCTTGCATGTGTAGTTTGTTACTTTTGTAAATAGTTTGATACCTTTTTATTAGTAATTAGTCTACTAGTATAGGTACACGTCTCCATTGAAGAGCACGTAACATAACCTGTGAAATGGACCTCGTGTTTTAAATAAAGATGTCAATCAATCAATCAATCAATCAATCAATCAATCAATCAAATGATGAACGAGAAACAAATTTGTGCAGGAAACATAGGGGATATGACATTCATTAGCCCGCGTGCAGGCCCAAGGGAACTGATAGTGGGCCTGCAAGCAAGGCCCGGTATTTTGTAAAACGCCCCTTTTCATAACACGCCCCATTCGCGCGTCAATTGTCAAAAAAGAACCAATGACAGCAGGGGTTTTCTCTGCTTTAATATTCAAAATAGAAACAATGTGCAAATGCCTGTGTTAAAACTCCAGAAAGCAAGCAACGCAGTCAGTAATTGCCAAATATACAAGTGCTCATTTTCAACTAAAATCGGAACAGGTAAATTAAGACGAATTTCAACAGAAAACCAGTTTCAAACTTCAAATCGTGAGGGAAGTCGTGCGACCACATCAGCATTTATAATGTGTGCTTCGCTGTCGCCATTGTTATAAATAAATTCTCTCACTTATGAGATCGTGTGTGCAATTCCGTTGTTGGCGGCGGAAAGTACGAAATTTATTTCAGTTATTTCATTTGGTGAGAACTCTACAAAAGAAGAAGCGTTCAGAGTCCAGATCGTTTCGTTTCAAACGGCAATTTAATACCGTCTTCTGTTTTGCTCTCTCAGCGAAGCCTTGTAAATCGCAAAGTATTTTGAATAGGCTTACATGCAACTGCATCTCAACATCAACCAAAAGATAGTTTTCTTGAGGAACATATAACGTATCAAGTCTGTTTGAAATTAATGAAACTCAAGTAAAGGTTACTATATAGTTTACACCAGTCGTATTAAATGTTGCTATTCCAACACCTCACGACAAGCAATCCTCATTGGCATAACGGCAAAAACATCTCTTCCTTCAAGTAAACAATAAACAGTCTGTTCTTGTTCCATTTGTAATCGAAAAAAGTGATCAATTTTCGAATTTTAAGCTTATCGAGAGCCTTTGTCTATGCCTTTGTGATGAATCACTGACCTAATTATAGAATCCAACAGCAAACAGCCAATCAGAATGCCGCGTTCGTGGGCGAACGCGGAAAGTACAAAATACCGGGCCTTGCTTGCAGTCCCACTATCAGTTCCCTTGGGCCTGCACGCGGGCTAAACATTCATGTGCAGGCTTGCCATGCTACCAATGATGAAACGTGGAAATGAGGCCATTGGGTCAAAAGTAAACTTCCCTTTAGAGAATTGTCTAGAAGTATAAACGTTTGCATTCAGTTCATGTGGCAAAAAGGCAGCACTTTCCTTGCGACCGTAACTCCTAGTATATAAACTATACTATTCTGCTAATGTGCTATCGACTTTGCTTGAGCTGTTACTCCTGTTAGTGCTGCATGTAGAGCATGGAAGTCTTACATGGAGATGTTTTAAAAGGTTTTTCTATCCATTCGCGTTTGCTTTCTCTTGCTGATTTCCATATATTTTGCATCAAGTGATGTTTCATGTATACGTGGAAGCACAAACAAGTTTTCAAAACGATTCGGTGTTCTAATTTTCGTTCTTTTTGCATCGATTCGTGCGTTGTTCACTCAATGGACTTTGGCCATTGTCAGTTCTATATTTTGTAGAGTTTTGGTTTCTTAATGTTATAAATCGGTGTATATAGTCTAAATAATGTGGTAAATGCGCCTAGCAGTAAACAGACTTGATATGAAATCAAAAATTGCACTTAAGTACAGTCGAGAAACGAAAGAGACATAGAAACGTTATATGCATGATTCAATCCCCCGTACAGTAAATCAGTTAAGACAAACGTTGGAGGAACATTTCTACAACTTATTGACAAACATTTTCCTCCCACAAATCCACTTCACAAAATTTTCAACAAAAACACGATCAAAGTTAGTTACAGTTGTATGCCAAATGTTAAGAATGTTATTTCACGGCACAATCGGAAAATCTTAGGAAGAAGCGAAGCTACAAAACCTGCAACATCATGTAACTGTAGAAATCAGGATGAATGTCCCCTAGATAACAAATGCCAAGCTGAGAGCATTGTATACAAAGCAGTTGTAACATCCCTGGATGGCGGTTTGAAGAAGAAATATATAGGCATGACAGCAAATTCATTTAAAGAAAGATACCGCAACCATAAGAAATCTTTTAATCTTATTCGGTATGAGAAAGAAACTGAACTGTCGAAGTACATATAGGAACTCAAATTTAAAGAGAAGGCTTTTGCCATCAACTGGTCTGTTCTGAAACATTCAACAGCCTATGCGCCAGGTAGCACGCGATGTAATTTGTGTAACGAGCAGAAACTATCCATTTTGAAAGCAGACCAGAAATCTTTACTAAACGATCGGAAATCTTCGGAAAATGTCGATACAAAGATCGGTTCCAAGCTGGAAATTTTCATCGCAAGCGCGTGCGTCAACGAAAATTATTATTATTATTAAAAATTTTATTTCAACACGGTAATTACATCAAAGAGAAAACATATTTACATCCTTGTTCTTCCCGTAAGCCGTGCATGCAATTTAATTATATCAAATATATATATATATATATATATATATATATATATATATATATATATATATATATATATATATATATATACATGCAGTATCATGTGTAACTCAAGGAACTTCAAAATACAAACAGGCATGGTACTGTGTTCAAATCTTTTTTCAAACAAATGTATGAACTTTTTTTGGTTAATTTAACCCTTTAAGTTGCATTGCACCCAGATGCACCCTACTTTAGTATTTTACTGTCTAACGCCACAGGATTTTACTTGTCAAGTGGAGCCACTCAATGGGTTAAAGCATAAAAAGAGTTCTAAAATCACGAGCCGCGCAATGTTTTAGAAAACAATAATCTAACTAATCTGGACGTTTTTGACAGCCATATGCAATGGTCACATCGCAAACATTGGAACATGGTTTGTGCAACAATTTTCTCAAAAATAGACGCTGGATGGTATATTATGAGCAACATAAGCTTTCGTATTATTAGTGATGAATTAAGTCATTTCAACAGCAATGACGTATTGAAATTTTCTTAGCCCAATCATCGCTTTACAACCTAAAGAAAGACTGTGCCCCCCCCCCCAAAAAAAAATGACTTGTGCTGTTTGATTAAATGTAACAAAAACTACAAAAGCTAGTATACTTTAATGTTTTATTGCATTCATAAAGGACTAACTTAGATTTTGATGTAACATTTGAATACCCTCCCCCGTATATGAGTCCCCCCGTCTATATGCCCTACAAAAAACTCTTAAGAACGAATATGAGCCCATCCTCGTTCCCAGTGTCTCACCTCCGCTCACCCCCTGCTCCAGAGAGACGTTACAAATTTTACAACTGTATGTTATACAGATGGTACATTACTGCTATCAATATAAACTAAGAATCTGTTTGAAATGTAACACTGCTTGTAGTCTTGCTACTCCACTCTCTTGTTGTTCCTGATAGTTGTATTTATTCTCATAAATTAAGTTATGTTATTGTATATTTATACAGTATTTGTAAAATTGAGCCCACAGTCATTGGTTTTTATACTGTTGTGATGACACTGCCACTCTTTTATGTGATAAAGATATCATCAATTCATATCATATCTCAAAAATTAGGTGGGCACCCATTTATAGAAAATCATGAATAGAAACAAAAATCCTAAATCATGCCTACTAAAAACTTCAAATTCCTATCAACATAGCATGAGGGTTTTTTATATTTTTTTTGGTTTTTTTTTTAAGAATTTTAGATGATTCTTCAGTCTTACTTGTTTTAATGTACACTTTTGTAAGTTTTGAAACAAACAGACAACTTACAAAAGTGTACATAGCATGAGGTTGTTTCAGATAAATATATATTACAGAAAATCTATTTTTCCTATATTACAAATTTAATTTAAGTATGTTTTTGTCATTGAGCAAGGATTGAGAAATAATGCAGGAAATATTTAATGCTTGGATATTTTCTTTGCCTTGAATGGGTCGTTCCAGAATAGATCCATACTCCCCCCACAGAGGAAATTTCTGCCGTCCGGAGGGGGAGGGGACAAAAAATTGTTTCTGATAATAGTAAATGTATTAGGGCATCCGAAGGGGGTAGGGGGTTAACTTCCTATTTCCTCCGTGGGGGGGGGGGGATATGTATGTTTTCTGGAATGACCCAATACTTCATTGTGCACAGAATGACGAAGACAAATTATGCTATATGTTAAAGAAAGCAATGTTGTCCCAAACGTTGTCTATTGACCTTGTTTACATACAATAAGTTCTATTTAAAGTAACACACCTGATTGGATAATAAAATTAGAAAGCCACTGAAGTGCACAATATTATATCTATTTATACGACTACATCACTGTGCAGCATTAGTGACAAATGGCCACAGACTGTTAAATATCTATTTATACGACTACGTCACTGTGCATCATGCCTACTAAAAACTTATTCAACCCTAACAACCCAACACAGCATGTAGTTGTATAAGAACTCTATTATTTTCTAGATCATGCCTACTAAAAACTTATTCAAATTCCTATAAACATAGCATGTAGTTGTAAGAAGCATGTTTCGTGATATATTTATGCCGCAATTTTTGCATGTTTTAAATTAAACATGCATCATTTTTACAGATTTCAGTCCGCCATATTTTTAGATTGGTACACTGCGCAATATTGTTTCCACTTAATTAGGCAGCCTTACTTTGTTCCTATTCATAGGGAACCCCCATTTTATCACGATTATAAATATCCACTAACCTTACAACATCATCCTTCTTTAAGGTAAGCAATCGTACCAATTTATATAAGATATTTGCCCAAGATATCCCT
>CACRXK020013932.1:0-13527 GCA_902702795.2 Paramuricea clavata
AACAGAAAACCTAGGAATACAAGTTTCTGAGTAGGGTATAGGATTGATTTCTCAAGGTGTATAACAAGGCCCACTTGGTCAAGTAATGTAATAGTATCTTTCACATTTTTAACACACAGATTAAAGTTGGCACCTTGTAAATAAGAGTCATCTATGAATATTACAGATAGATGACCTATGCTTCTCAAGTTTGAGAAGACAGGTTTAAGGAGTTTTGTGAACTTCCTAGGGCAAATTGCCAATCCATTTTGGAAAACATGTATACTGATATAGTTTCCCTCGCCATTGAAATTTCGGGTGTTTTTGATGGTCTTTGTGAATCGGGACAGAGCAGTATGCGTCCTTAAGATCAATGGATGCCATAAAGCATCCCAGACGCATCATACGTATAGCAGTCCAGATTGTGTCCATTTTAAAATGTTGGTACGTAACAGATTGGTTTAAACATTTTAGGTTTAAAATCATGCGATGTGATCCATCCTTCTTAGGTCGAAGGAATATGGGTGAAATGTATTCATTAGGCTCATGTGTAGATTCTACAATGACACCTTTTTTCAACAAGTTTTGGATTTCAGAATCAATAAACTGTCCTTGTTGACATGAGTAATTTGGCTATACAGGTAAATTTAATTGTACTGGGTTCTGGTTAAACTCTATGCGTTGACCAGACACTGTCTCCAGAATTTCTGGATCAGATGTCAATTCTTTCCAAGCAAAATAAGAAGTACTAAGCTGGCCCGCCTTAAAATTGGCAACCTTGTGTTCAAAGTGTTTAATAAGCGATGGCACGAGAGACTCGTATTCGCTTACCTGTATTTGTGAAAGTTTTTTAATTGCTTCTGAGTCTATTTCTTCATTGGCCCGAAACGAGCTCGGTTCTGACCACGCCTGTTGTTGTTCTCCAGTCGTCTGTACGACTGGGCTCCTCGCCATAAAAAAGGAGGCTGTTTGTTGCCATAATTGCTCGTACTTGGCTTATAAATCCGGTGTTGACTCGGCGCGTGTGATGATGGATTTGTTGTATTTCCAATTTTGTTTGTTGCCCGAATACGGGTCAATTCTGTCTGGAGGTCGTCTCCAAACAGTAAGCTTGTCACAGGAACTTCTTGTGAGCATAGCTCAATATAATCCCTGTGAAGGTGAGGTCTAATGATTTCGCGCCTTCTTTGGGCTAGCTCATGGCTAGCATGACTAACCAGAGCAACAGCATCTGTGTTCATTCGCACTAGGTCATCAATTTTTAGACTTTTTGGGTCAGATTTTGCTTTCAACAGCATATCTGTAGCTTGCACTACAAGGTTAGTGACTGTGCCAAGCTGGGTTTGTACACGAAAGAGCTTGTGATCCTCGCCACGAACAGCCCTTGTTAATTTAGCCCATATTTCAGGGTTTACGCGTGGGCTCACAACTTTGTCGCAGTTCGCTGGTCGCGGGTATTTTTCGGCCTTTTCTTTTAGCTGGTCGTCACTTAATTTATGATTCCAGCGTTTGTTAGCAATCAGTGCGAGTTTATCTGAGACGGGGTCGCCCGTTCGCTCAGTTTCGTCAAGTGACTGCGCTATTTCGTCCAGCAAGGGATCGTCTACGTCCGCCATGTTGGCGGTTTGTTGTTCGTCCTCGTTCGAATTGTTCTCATCATTGCCATTGGCATTGTGATGTCGTCCCTGCTCCGCGTCTCCCAGCAATGCTTCCGATTCGTTGTCTGATACAGACTCAGACAGTGAGCGAATTTTAGCTTTTTTGGCAGATACTGCCGTGTTTGTGCTTGGTTGATCAGAGACAAAGCTCTCATGTTTTCGTTTATTTAGCGATACGCCTAGTGCACAAATATTATCATTCATTTTGGATAACAATTCCATAAATCGTTCGTTCGTAGACAGGTCCTCGTCACTCTGATGTTGTTCTTCTTCTATAAGTAGTTCTTTCTCCATATCCGGAGTGTCTTCTGCCATTTTTATTCAGTTTTAAGCGGAAATTTTTTGTTGTTGACGTTCGCTCGAAGAATCCTTTGCAACTGCCGCTCGATCCTTCCCGCGCTATCTCACACGTGACTCCGTAGCGAACTAACCAATGACGAAGTAGAATTGACCCATATAGCCGTCTCTGGCCATGGGGAGCTGCTTCGACAACCTGTAGAACATCAAACTCGAAAGCCTACTCCCATGGTAAATTGTTAACGTGAGCATAGACGAGGAGAACAACCAAAACACCGTCAGTAGAGGGGCGACCGTCCTGACCCAGTAAATCAACCGGGGGAAGCCATACATAATGTATGAAGGAACTTCCGTTTGCAGGACCGTCACTCTCCATGAGGTGATTGGATGGCAAAACAAGTCGAAAAATACCAAAACAATAAACAAAGACAGCATTAATAATCGGATGAATCTCGTAAGTCGACATACCCATGTAAATGATACATGTGAAAAGGATCACTACCACAACAATGCTCGCGCTCAGAGTATCGTAAGGACATCATTCATTGAAAAATATCACACCAAAATAACGCACATGCACATACATATTGTAAAAATTAGCTCGATGTCCGTGCGAAATATTTCGACCAAACGGAAAGAATTGCCCTGGTCATGTTAAGTATCGTGCGAAGCGTTCTGCAAACTGCCTCGACCAGATCCACCACTTTATATTGATTAACTGCTAACTGAGCAGTGCTAAGAACGAACACAACACCAGGGTCATACGGTGTAAAGTAAAGATGACCCGCACGCATTGGTGAGCAAGTCTATTGAGTGTTCGATGTCCTCAGATTGAGCGCGACAGGTGTAAGGGAAAAGAACATGCACATACTGATCAACAGTATATATATGTATAAAGATCTCATACACATCCCATCGTCAATCGTGGAAATAACAGAGTATCTGATGTATCTCAACCTTAGTCACAGATGAAGACTTGTGGGAAAATATCCGATCTACTCTAGATCTTGGCGAAATTTAATCATAGTTTATAACTCATGAACCACAAAATGGTATGCATCGTGTTGGAACCCAGTACAATATACTATGTTCGAATTTGACCAGAGAATCTTAGAAAATTCATTCAAATAGCGCAACACATAAATGCATGAATGAGTAAACTCAGGAGTATTGTTGATTAAAATATTTGAATAACAAAGATCCTCAATTCAAACGACAGCCTGTCAACATAGAACAGACCTATACAAAACTCTTGTATTATCAAATCCATCACTCCAGAACACTAATTACACACATGCCAACGTTCCGCGACATGTTTATCACTGGGGGCTATATAACGCCATTGCATGCAGTCATTAAATAAACGAGCATTCGCACCAGTTACAGCTTCCCGCATGATCAACCATGCTATCCTAGCATACTACGGTGCACTGGTTAAACATAAACCAAACAAAGATAGTCATTTCAAACAGCGCAAGCCTTCCCGCGACAGATTGGTCATGGAGCACTGCAAACAAGGCCAGTTTCATAACGAAAACTGACGAACAATTACACTAGTGCAAGCGTCCCGGATATTGATCAGCTATTCTACAGGGCACAAGTTACATATGTCGCAAACAAATAATCTAGTCATTTCACACAGCTCAAGCCTTCCCACGATATATTGACCACGGGGCACTGTAGATAAAACCACTTTCATAGAACTGAATAAACGATCAGTCACACCAGTTCAAGCTTCCCGTATTATCAAGCATTCTACGGGGCACTGGTTTAATCATTTCATACAGTTCAAGCCTTCCCACGACATATTTTCCACAAGGCGCTGTAGATAAAACCACTTTCATATAACTGAATAAACGATCAGTCACACCAGTTCAAGCTTCCCGTATTATCAAGCATTCCACAGGGCACTGGTTGAATCATTTCCTACAGCTCAAGCCATCCCACGACATATTTATCACGGGGCGCTGTAGATAAAGCCACTTTCATATAACTGAATAAACGATCAGTCACACCAGTTCAAGCTTCCCGTATTATCAAGCATTCCACGGGGCACTGGTTGAATCATTTCCTACAGCTCAAGCCTTCCCACGACATATTTATCACGGGGCGCTGTAGATAAAACCACTTTCATATAACTGAATAAACGATCATGCAGTCACACCAGTTCAAGCTTCCCGTATTATCAAGCATTCCACAGGGCACTGGTTGAATCATTTCCTACAGCTCAGGCCATCCCACGACATATTTATCACGGGGCGCTGTAGATAAAACCCTTTTCATATAACTGAATAAACGATCAGTCACACCAGTTCAAGCTTCCCGTATTATCAAGCATTCCACGGGGTACTGGTTGAATCATTTCCTACAGCTCAAGCCTTCCCACGACATATTTATCACGGGGCGCTGTAGATAAAACCACTTTCATATAACTGAATAAACGATCAGTCACACCAGTTCAAGCTTCCCGTATTATCAAGCATTCCACAGGGCACTGGTTGAATCATTTCATACAGCTCAAGCCTTCCCACGACATATTTATCACGGGGCGCTGTAGAGAAAACCACTGTCATATAACGGAATAAACGATCAGTCACACCCGTTCAAGCTTCCCGTATTATCAAGCATTCCACGGGGCACTGGTTTAATCATTTCATTGAGCTCAAGCCTTCCCACGACATATTTATCACGGGGCGCTGTAGATAAAACCACTTTCATCAATAAACGAATGGTTACACCAGTTCAAACTTCCCATATTAGATTATCGAATTCGTCGATACACATATATGCCCGAGATCAATAATCAGTTATTCATTTCAACGATAAATAACAGCATTCGAACTAGCATTGCCGCCTACAAGCGGGCCATTACTCATTAGTATGAATTATTACGCCTACACTGTTATTGAACAATGGGTGAAAAGATGGCAAAAGATATGGCACAAGGCGCCATATCCTACCTCAAGACACTTATTTTACAGCAGACACTCTACTAAAATCTGGACTAACTCATATTTGACAAGCAATACTATAACCCGCCTTGATTAACCATCCTAACAGCCGGAGCAATGCACAACTAAAACGCGTACAAGGCGCTCATGCACGTGCAAGCGAGCACGATTACAATTACATTATAACGAATACAAAGTGAAAATACAAAACGAACACAAAATTTGACTACAGCAACAAGATATAACGAGCGGAATCCAAATCGAGCACAAAATACTCCTAGATCAACAAAATATGACAAGCACAAACAAACTGTTGCTATTCTCGGAGACTCGATGATCAAACACATGAATAAAAAGCGATTGCAAAACGGCCTAAGCTACAGTATCAAGTTAAAGACATTCCCTGGTGCTACAGCTGCTGATATGGCCCATTACGTCAAACCGGCATTAATGGCAAAGCCGGATGTTGTTATACTACATGTGGGTACCAACGACATCAAGAACAACTCACCAGAAAAAGTGGTGCAATCCATCTGTAACCTTGGTAAAGGAATCAGGAACCAGCAAAACAAAATTGATTTGATCCTTTCATCAATCATCACTCGGAATGATGATCCATCTCTGGCTACAAAGGTAACAAAATGTAATAAACTACTTAATGATTTATGTACCGAGCAAAACTGGGGTCTAATAGACAATAGTAACATTGATAAATACCAGCTAAATAGCTATGGTCTGCATTTGAACACAAAGGGCTCAGCCTCCTTGGCAAAAAACATAAAGAATTACTTAAAGAATATCAATTGACTAGATACTTCTTATTATTCCAAAGTAGAAAATACTGTAGCATCCTCGTCATCATTCGATCAAAGTAGACTCGACAATGATAATGATGATCATGATGACGGGGATGATACTAAGACTAACGATAATGAAAATGTGAACCCTCTAGACCCAATTACTCCGACCACGGACCAATATGAAAAGGTTTACCCAAAACTCAAGGGATTCAAAATAGGGCATTTAAATATTGCAAGTTTGGTAAAGCATAAAAACGAATTATTGGTATTTCTGGCTAAACTCCCTTTTGATATAATTTGTATCAATGAAACTCGACTTGACGACTCCATAGACAACTCTGAGGTTAAATTACCAGGTTACGATTTGATAAGAAAGGATAGAAACCGCAATGGAGGAGGAGTGGCTATCTACCTAAGGGATGTTATTCCCTATACTAATAGAGCTGACTTAATTCCAGTTAATGCAGAGGCAATTTGTCTTGAAGTTAAAAAACTGAAAGCTAAGCCAGTTCTAATTAGTACTTGGTATCGTCCACCAGGTTCTAATATGGAATTCTTTAATGATTTTGAAAATTTCATAAAAGTGATTGACAATGAAAACAAAGAAATAATCATAACAGGTGATTTTAACTGTGATATGCTGGACAGCAACTATAGGAATAACAACTCCGAAACGATTGGATGACCTACTAGATATCTACCAACTACAGCAACACATTGATAAGCCAACCCGAACAACTGACTCGACAAAAACACTAATAGACATTATAATTACAAAAAGTGACGACACCAAAACATCTGATTCAGGAGTGATTGCTTTGGGAATAAGTGACCATGATCTGGTGTATATTTGTAGGAAAATAGGAGTACCCAGAAAAAGCCGAAAATAGTAGAAACAAGACAGTTTAAACATTTTAACGAAAACGAATTCCAACAAGACTTAGCACAATCGTTTAACTACTTTACATACAACTCTGATCCAAATCTTGCCTGGCAGGAGTGGAAGGACATATTTCTGTCTATTTCTGACAACCATGCTCCCTATCGTACTAGAAAAGTTAGAATCGAGCATTGCCCATGGTTGAACAATGAAATTAAAAAACTTAGCTATCATCGAGATTACCTTAAAAAAAAGGCAGTGAGACTAAATTCTGCTGCTTATACCGAGGCTTATAAAAGATGCAAAAACCAAGTTACCAAACTTATTAGGGATGCAAAAGAACACTATTATAAAACAAATCTGGAACAATGCAAAAATAGTAAAGATAGCTGGAGATTTATTAATCATTTACTCAACAGGAGAACGACTACAACAACAATCAACCAGATCACAGTTAATGGACAAACAATTACTGGTAACGATAATATAGCAAACGAGTTTAACAATTATTTTTGTGAAATTGGCCCTAAGCTTGCACAAACTATACCACCAAGTAATGTAGACCCACTTCAATATATTACTGCTAATTCTAACAAGTTTACGTTTAGACAAATCTCACCAGCAGAATTATGCAGAATACTAGATGATATTAAATTAGGGAAAGCTGCAGGACTCGACAAAATCACAAACAAACTGTTAAAGGCTGCAGGCTATACCATATGTGAAACCTTGCTTTATATTTTTAACTTGATCCTAGACGTTGGTGTACTTCCAGACGACTTAAAACAGGCTAAGGTTACGCCTATCTATAAGGAAGGTGACAAAAATGAATGCGGAAATTACAGACCTATATCTGTCATACCGGCAATTTCAAAAATGTTAGAGAAAATAGTTTATAACCAACTCCTCAATTTTCTGAATGACAACAAAATAATCACAAAACGCCAATCTGACTTCCGCAAATATCACTCTACTGAAACTGCTCTCTTGCAAACAACCAATGAATATTTAATGAATATGGATAGAGGCTTACACCCGTTTTCAAAATTACGCGACCAAGGACGAAAATGCTAGAGTTGACATGTCAGTTTTGTGTCATTCGGTCACGAAGTTTAAACTTTGAGTTTTGCGGTTCCTTGTCGATGCATATGCTTTGTATGCTTTATATAAACAGGCTTACAATGATTTTCAAGATATTTTAGTGAGAATTATTGCAAAATTTAGGCACAAACAAAATTCTAACATCATGCACCGTTATAGTCTAGCGCGCGTGTTTTATACTGATATTTTCAAACTTTAAAAGTTATTCACGGCACATATTTCTGTTGTGATGGTTTGTATTGTGCTTTAGTCTATATATCTAAGTTATCTAACTCATTTTTGTTCAGTTTTGGTATTAAATACGGTTTAAATGTCTCTTGACAGTTTGTTTACGTTTGCTATTTTTAGCAGTTTTGTGACATAAAACTGACATTTGAAGTAAGAGTATTTTTCAGGGAGGTCGCGTAATTTTGAAAACGGGTGTAATAAACGGTGTCTTGTTTCTTGATCTCAAAAAGGCATTCGATACAGTCGACCACAAAATCCTTCTTGCTAAACTCGAACTATATGGAGTTCAAGGTGTAGCCCTTAACTTCTTCAAATCGTACTTAACCAACAGGAGTCAATTATGTACAGTCCAAGGTATAAATTCCCAACTGAAAAAGATAAGGTGCGGAGTCCCACACGGATCAAACTTAGGACCGTTATTATTCTCATTGTATATAAACGATCTTCCTAACTGTCTCGAACAAACAGATGCATCTATGTTTGCAGATGACACAAATATATCAAGCATTGGTAATTCACTTGTGGACATAGAAGTGAAACTAAACAATCACTTGTATAACGTCAATAACTGGTTAATAGCAAACAAGCTTACTTTAAACTTAAAAAAAACTGAATTTATGCTAATAGCCTCTAAACGAAAATTGAAACAATTCTCTTATGACCCATGTATACTGATTGGTAATCATAACATCAAACAGGTAACCAATAAAAAAGTACTGGGAATTACGTTAGACGATGAACTGAGATGGCATAAACACAATGATCTTCAATGCAAAAAAACTATCCAAGAGCATTGCCTTATTAAGACGAGCCAAACGATTTGTCAACCAAAACGTCTTAATTAACATGTACAACTCACTAGTCTTACCTCATTTTACCTATTGCTCCAACGTGTGGAATGACGGCAGTCGTACACATACAGACAAGCTTTTAAAAATGCAGAAACGAGCGGCTAGAATTATCACAGGGTCAACTTACGAAGTAAGATCGAAAGATATATTTAATATCTTACACTGGGAACCAATTGAAACCACTCTTAAGAAAAGAGAAATGATAATGACATTTAAGGCCTTACAAGGACAACTGCCAGAATGTATGACCAACTTCTTTAAAATTTGCCTAAATGATATGTACCCATTAAGAAGTAATAACTGTAAACTTTATTTGGAGAAACCTAAAACAGACTTCTTGAAGAATTCGTTTTCATATCGAGGTGCGGCATCATGGAACAATCTTCCAAATGATGTTACCAACAACTACAAAGTGCTCTCCATAAGTAACTTCAAAACTTTAATCAACAACTATTTCACCAATTTGGAGAGGAATAGTGTATGACAACCACTTGTGGGGCGGATTTTGATTCGAAGGAGTAATTTTTTGGGTCTGGGAGGGTTAACATAACATAACATACTATTTCTAGTTATATATGTGAGTCATTCTAATTTATATATAGTGTTCATTGCATGGGTTTTTTTTTTACACAGTTAGTATGTACAATAGATTTTTCGTATTTGTAAATATTCTAACGGCCCCTTGAAAAGCAGTCTAATCTGAAGGGCTACCGTTTTTAAATAAGATGAATAATAATAATAATAATAAAAGTTATACCTCCAAATCGTCCGAGATTTGTTGCCGTTGTGGCGCTACTGGAGGATCTTGTGGACTTCGGCGTGATCAAGGCCTTGCGGAACAGCTGGTGGCGCTGCTTGGACAAGATATTGCTCTTCCTCTGCCATGACTCTCAACGAAATTCGTCCAGTTCGGGTCACCCAATTTTTGTCTTTCGGTTAGATTTGTGTCTCCTGACGGAATTCACGCTAAATGGTGCAATTTCTGCTAGGTGTGGTCATTTTATACATTGCCTGTATCACCTGATACCTAATCTACATATATATTGCATAATTATACAGCCAATTGCAGTTGAGCTTGCAGCTTGCATTTAAAACGCGTTGTTACATCGTTGAAAAGTATGCGTTCATTCCTTAGAAACACGCCGTTGCTAGGGGCGTAACGTGAACTTTTCGCGGGCATTGTTGAACTTCTGAACGGCGTGCAAACAAACGTATAACGAGTTAAATATTGTAAAAACTCTGCTTAAGTCTGCGACGGAACAGTAAGGTATTTTTAGAATGCCTGCAGTCAAATTAGAACTCCCTGGTCGGTTTTGTGACAAAATCTAATTTAATTCGTCAACGCCAAGAATAGAAAAACATGTTTACGCCGTTACAACGCCCGCCAAAAGTTCACGTTACGCCCCTAGCAACGGCGTGTTTCCAAGGAATGAACGCGTACTTTTCAACGATGCAACAACGCGTTTAAAATGCAAGCTGCAAGCTCAACTGCAATTGGCTGTACCACATTTCCTTTCACATACAGCAATTTTCGTCCAAGCACAAACCGCAAACATTTTCGCGCGTTTGTTTACGTTTGAAACGTGGCGTTTACCGTTGGAAACGGAATGTTTCACTGCTCATGTGACGTGTTATAGTGAAAAGCCTAATTCAGTTATTTTTCATGTTTTGATGTGCTTTCGTGTACTTTTCAGTATTTCCAAGCTCACGATATTGTAAGAGCGACCAAACTTGTTTATATTCATACTTTTTGTGACTAAAACGTATTATCATGGGCTTGGAAATATTGAAACGTGCACGGAAGCACGTCAAAACATGACAGTTGCGCCAAAAATAGCTTAAGGCTTTTCAATGTGACACGTCACATGAGCGGTGAAACATTTCAGTTTCCAACGGTAAACGCCCCGTTTCAAACGTAAACAAACGCGCGAAAATGTTTGCGGTTTGTGCTTGGACGAAAATGGCTGTATGATTACGAGTATTGCGAATAGCGACTTGAAACTATATCGGACACGCTAGATATATCGGACGAATTATTTGTTGTTAAAGAGGATTGTTCAAAGACTCGCCAAGAAGTAAGTTACTGAGAAAGAACACGTATGTACCATTTATACTTTACTTACATTAGTTTTATATTTTTATACTTTTAGATCGAATAAAATTATTGACATTTTTAATACGTGCAATTGACTATACGATTCGCGGGTCTTTGTCGGTAATATATTGAGTTCTGTCGAACCCAACGGCATAGAATAAAGATCCATATAGAAGGGCCACTTACGTCGGAAGCTTTGAAGTTTCTGTCCTCGCGCATGTCGCATTACGCATGTTGGCCGCCATTTTCCTAGCCAGTCAATGACATTTTCTGGCCAATAAACACGCTGTACTGGCTAGCTGCTCCGCCTTCTGGCCAGTAAACTGCATATTTTTGCATAAAAAAACGAGGACATGTTGCACCGCTGAGTGGCCCTTCTGTTACTGATCTTTATTCTGTGCCAACGGACCATAAATTCGATTTCTGTGTTTATATCTGGAGTCCCAAAGGTTCACAGCAAAGGCTGATAAAGTTTCACTGTAAAATGGATGCGAAAAAGGCCAGAAGAAACGCGAAAAGTTCGCTAACACGTCGCGGTAATAATTTATACAGCATGATTGAAAACAACCGGCCTGTTGAAGAGATAACAGAAGCGCTAGAACTAGTAGAAATAGACTATAAAACTGTCGTAGAAAAGCATGAGGCTTTAGTAGAAAAGGTCGATGACGAAGAATTTGATGGGGAAGAAAAATGGATCGAAGATTGCCGCGAGAAAACATTAATTTTGAAATTCAGAGCGAAAGATTATATTTTGAAATCAAAACAGGAACAGGTCACCCAAGACACGTGCGCAGAAAATGATATAGCTAAGAAAACACAGGAAACCCAGGAAAATAACGGAGAAAATACCAGCACAGCTATTATAGAGAATCAAATACCAGAACAAAACAAAACACAGATAGCAATTCTCAAGATGTAGAAATTACCGAAGAAACAGAACAAACAGTTCAGGAACTGACACCCCAACCGACAGTACAGCAAATGGATAATAATGCAGAGAGTCCAACCAGTAACAAGGAAGTTAAATCGTGTGCGTTCAAAGTTGAAAAGCCGAAATTACCGAAGTTCAGTGGAGATGTAAGAGACTACGTAATATTTCGGGGTGATTTCAAGCATGTTGTTGAATCACAGTACAGCGACAGAGATGCAATAACAATACTACGGGCAAGTCTTCAAGGAAAACCACTGGAACTGATTAAGGGCATAGGATGTGATTACAAAGCCGCATGGGAGTATCTTGACTCAATTTATGGAGATCCACGATTCATAGCAGACACAATTACGCAAGACATATCCAAGTTCAAAGCACTTCAGGATGGCGAAGACGCTCGGTTTTGTGAACTGATCCACCTAGTTAACAGAAGTTACAACACACTTAAAGAAGTCGGTCGCCCCAACGATATGAACAATAATCATATGTTAGCTTTAATCGAGCAAAAAATGTCAAGTGATGATCGCAAGGTTTGGGCACGAGATCTTGAGAGAGAGAAAAAGGAAGCCACACTGGAAAACATTATGAAGTGGATGACAACAGAAATGAAGTCCCGCATGAGAGCATCAGCCCCTCTGCGAAACCAAGGTAGAACAAGATGGAACGTCAACCATGTCGGGCATGAAGAACACGAAAGGCACAAGTGTTGGTTGTGCAAGACCTCAACGCACTGGGTCGATCAATGTTCGAAGCTAGAAGGTATGAGTCCAGAGAACCGAATGAAGCTGATAAGAGAAAATCGTGCTTGCTTCTCATGTTTGAAGAAAACCAGCAAGAATCATAAAGCAGCTACATGCTCACGAAGACGCCAGTGTACAGGCAAAGTAAACGGTCAACAATGCAAGTCATACCACCACCCCCTGCTGCATGATTCCAGCCCACCCAGTCAAGTTGGAGTTGCTTCAGTCAACAACGGCAAAGAAAGTATGCTCCCAGTTATTCAAGCGGAAGTTCTCGGTCAAGAAGGAAAGCGAAGGAAAGCTAACATCTTATTGGACTCTGGCGCACAAGTAAGCCTGATTCGAAACTCGGTTGCCAAAGATTTAAAATTGAAAGGAAAGGATGCGGATGTAACCATCACTAAAGTCGGAGGTGAAGAAGAGGAGATCCATACGAAGTTATACAAAGTTAGTTTACTGTCACTCGAGAGCAACAGTGTTCATCATATTACTGCTATTGGAATACCGTCCATTAGTGACAATGTCGCCTCAGTTGATGTTGGTAAAGTCAGTGAGAAACTGGGTCTCGAAGGAAAAAAGATTGTTCGAGGAAACGGTCCAATTGACATACTTATTGGAATTAATCATGCCAAGATGCACACCGGTGAGACAAAGGAAGCTGAAAATCTAGTCGCTCGTCGGTCACCCCGCCCTCGGTTGGGTCGTGTTCGGTGCAATAAGTGGATATCAAAAAAGAGTTAACAAAGTGTTGCACGTCCAGCTGACAAATCCAGTAGACATGACAGACTTCTGGACAACGGAAGCAATGGGTGTTACTACGAAGTCATGTAAGTGCAATCCCGAAAAGCTTAGTCCAATCAAACTACGCGAAAAGAAGATCATTGAGGATTCGTGTGAAAGAGTTGGAAATCAGTGGATGGTTTCATATCCATGGAAAAAGGACAAAAACTTGCTACCAGACAACCGAAGCCAGGCACTCAAGAAACTAGAAGCCACCGAACGCCGCCTTATGAAAG
>CACRXK020013933.1:0-13527 GCA_902702795.2 Paramuricea clavata
CTGCATTTTTAATTAGTTTAATAATTTTGAGCGATTTGTAAACAATACAATTTCGCTTATTAAAACTGCACATTAAAACCTTCAAAATATAATATTTTGGGCTCAAACTACAAACAAAATAAACAGAAAAGTGAGACAAATCGACTGGTATACGGACGAAAAAGAGAAAACCAACAATACAAAAGTTGTCAAGGTCAAATGCATTGCATTTTTAATTAGTTTAATAATTTTGAGCGATTTGTGAACAATACAATTTCGCTTGTCTTTCAAAGGCCATAAATCGCTAGAATACTGTAGTTTAGTAATACATTTGATTTCTGTGAGTATAATTTCTTACACTGAATCAAACGGTGGTATTTTTGTCCTTATTGGGCGCATAAAACCAGAGATAAGTTGCAGCAAAAAGTCAATCGTGAAAGTTCGAGATTAATTCGAAAGAAAACTTTCCTCGAAAAAAGGAATTCGGAAAACGTGAAGGATTATTTTGAGCAGCTTTTGTCTTTCAAAGGCGACAAATCGCTAGAATAGAAGTCAATTTTGAAATCAATTTTCCATCCGTAAACACAACTTTTCACGCTGATTCGAACAGTGGTATTTTTTGTCCTTGTTTGATGCATAAAACCAGAGATAAAGCTGAGCAAACAGTCGATCATCATGAGAGTACACAATTAATAATAATTAATAAATTCCGAGCACGTGCAAGGAATTTTTGGTAGGCGATTAAGGAAACGTATTGATGCGAAAAAAACTAACAAACGGACAAACTCACAGGCAGAATATAATGCGGTGCCAAAAATGGCACGGGCACCGCAATAATAAGTAAATCAAAACGAATAAAAACTGGTGTTCTGCAACAGATTGTGAACTTTTGTAAATTCATCTAAAAATGTATCATGCACAATCATGTTATATTTCATGGATGTTTTTGGAAGCCCTAGTATTTACTATTATGTATAATTTATTTACTCTTGTATTTTATGCTTAGACCTCTTGTATAATTCACTAAGTAACCCACAATACGTTTGACTTATTTAGAAGCTCAAATCGTTTTTGAAGCGTGAAACAAGCCAAAGAGATATATCAATGCCACTTGCCAAAGATGATTCATGTACACTACTAGCTGACTTGAGTCAGTGAAATGGAAATGTCACAAAAATGACTAAAGTTTGGAAGATATCCCAAAAATTTCACCCTACACACAATTAAAGGTAAGAACTTATATTTAATTAAGTTATAATATAACTTTTTTATTATTTGTATTACATGCATGCATGCATATAGTATTGTTTTTACTTTTCAATGAATTCTATTTATTATTTTTATATACGGGCATTATAATTTATTATAAATTAAAAAAAGAATTCCTTTTTGACCAAGTTGAAAAAATTAACATATTTTTTCCAAAACAAATATAGCTATATAATGTTTAACAATTATTCGCCGAAGACGAGGTAAATATTGGTTAGTAAAATCCGAGACGAAGTCAAGGTTTTTATTCAATGATATTTGCTGAGCCTGAGGTGAATAATTGTTTTAGTATAATCACATAGTTAGGTGATTATTTGAAAATAAATAAAAAATACATGTTTCATACACGATGCTCTTGTCTAAAAGTACACACGAGTGACCATGATAAAATAATAAAAACTATTTTAAGGTGGCTCCTTAGGGTTTTTGCATTATGCTACACTATAGTATCCAGAAAACCGCTGTTTCTTCACATTACATCACATGAAGACAAAATTTGCTGATTGGACACATTAACAATGCAGGGTTCAAAATAACAATTCATGAATCACAAATCAGTTTCCATTTTTCACGAAGCAATTTCATAAAAAAAATTGATAAAAATCACGAATCCAAAGTCTCTCAAATTGATAAAAATATACAATAATAAATTCAGTTCTTTGTAAATGTGATGGACCATATATTTTGAAGATTTAGTGAAAATTCCTTGAACATTCCTTAAAATTTCCTTAAAATAAATTCACAAACCATTTTTTGAGAATTAATTCGAACCCTGCAATGCTCTCCTGAACAATTTGCTACTTTTGTTCTGAAAGTCTGTTACCGTTGCAACAGTGTGCTTGGATAAAGCTCAAAATTTGTCTTTTTCCGGCAATTTTAAAAATTCCCTTCCCTACTTTTGTTAAGCCAATATTAAGAAATGTGCAAAGTTTAAAAAAAATTAGTGAAGACAAAGGGAGAAATTTAGGTTTAATTTTGTTTAATTTAGCTGAAGAAACAGGAGTTTTCTGGATACTATAGTGCAATATAATGCAAAAACCCTAGGGAGCCACCTTAAAATAATTTTTATTATTATCAATGATTTTTAAACACAGAAATCACTTGTGGTTGTTCGTATTCGTACTTTTAGACAAGATCCAGAAAAAAACTGCTTACCACAATTTTCAAAAAACGCTTTTAGGTGATTATTGCTTTTCACTATATAAAAGTATAGTGGTTAATAGAGATTTCAAGCACTGATAAAGTTTTTCGGCCAGTTCTCGAATGGCTTTATCCCGATTCTTAAATTCAGGAAATCGTACATCGTAAAGGCAAGGATAATCGGGCCAAAAATCAGCCAATTTATCTTCCAGCACTGCTTCAGCAACTATTGAGTTGTTTGCCGCCATCTTGAGTTATGCAAATAGTTCTCAAAAAATATGAAAAGAACGCATGCACATTCGCATCGATTACTGAGCTGATAGCCTAGAACAAATGTGAGGAAATGTTCACTCGTGTACGAAATTATTCAACATGTATTTCTTTCATGGTATTTCTCTATATAATCCGAGGTAGCGCAACCAATCAGCATGGAGAATTTTTTTTAATACAAATTCTCTTGGTTTAAATTGGGAGTTAGAAGAATTGGAGGATACTGGTATCTCAGAAACAGATAGAAACAGATTGACACAAGAGGAGATTAATCTGATACATAAAAAAGAAAATTATATTATTCACATTGTGAAAAGTATAGATGGGCATGCATTTATATGGTTAGACTATACTAAAATTTTACTACATGCCATTGACCATTGTATTGGAAGAAAGTATGATCAAATATAATTTGTAATAATTCACAGTTATTAATTGACTCATTAACTGGCAATGCGCCTGGATGCGCCCTGAGATTGGCAAGTGGGTAACTGGCAATGCGCCCGCATATGCCCTCAAATGACACCTCAACTTGCGGGCATGATATTTGAGCATGTGTTTATTGGGTTGTCTAGCAACGGATACGAAAATAGAACGCGAAATTCGAGCTTTCCAACGGTGTATCATGCAAGAAAATCGGCCAAAAACTCGCAAAGTTTTTCAAGTTTAAAACCTTAGTTTTTCAAAAATAATGAATAATGGCAATATTGTTGCAAAGAAGGATTTCACAGCAAGTTTTAAAAGAGAAAAAAGAAGACGTTTTTGAATGATTTACAACGAAAATTTGGCATGAAAGCAAAACGTATGTATTGACGTTTTGGGCCAAGTTCTTCTGTGAACCATTTGTGAGATTTTCAGCCAAAAAGATGAGGATTTCTCCAAACTTTATTAAAAATAGAAGTCGGAAATCACAAGAAAGATGAACACGGAACTCAAGTCAGCAGATACGATTTTTTAAAGGGTATTTTTGAGTAGGGTGTTTTGGGCACAACTTTGACTGTTTTCGTGACCCCATTGTTGGTCTTCTTGTTCAAGTTGTTATTTTAGCTAAATTATATTTCAAACGACACTTACTGTGTGCGTACGTGATCTTTTTTACCTTTTTGGCAAGAATACTTTGAGTATTAAATTACACTAAATAAGTAGGATATTCCAAAATCACTGTTATATCTATTTTCATCAATTTAGTGTTAAAATGACAACTCGTTTCAGACGTATTGTGGTTTAAAATAAGTGTATTGAATAAACGCACTTGCTTGCCGTGTGCGAATATTCAAAAAGTCTGCACTTGAGTTGTAAAGCTTTCAAAATGCATTTTTACTGTTTTTTTTATATCCCCTATAAAACTTTAAATCGTTAAAGCAGATAATAATGTTGATGCAATATCATTTTCTAGTAACTACACGTTGAATCAGAAGGAAAAGTTATCAAAATAGGTTGCGATGGTGGTTTGCAAAATGTCTTCCTTTGCAGGAAGCCATGAAATTGAAGTCCTAACACAAACTAACCTTAGCCGTTCTTTTGGCCCATTGCTCACTTATTTATCATGAAATCGCTTCACTAGAACATTTTTAATAATGTCTATGGGAAACTTTGTAATTTTCTGAACTAAAAGTTTATTTTATAAAATAGCATGTGCGACAAAATGGCACTAATGTGGTTTCTCACGTCTGACAAACAACCAAAGATGAAAGTTCTTATTTCACCCTTTTATAGCTATGTGGAATACCTGAATATTAGGTTATCTTTTTCATGTGAGGATATAGATAACATTTCTACACAATAGTCCTTATGAAGGCTTATTTCAAACTCAAAAAAAGAGATTGTTTTTCAGAGCCAGATTTCAAAAGAAACCGCCTGTCTGACATTTTATAGAGGGTCCTGAAGGGGTAAAATGGGAACTGGGATTGATCTCTTTTTAGACTGGGAAAATGGGATTTGGGTTGCTGGGACTGGGATTTGGTCACTGGGAAATGAAGTCCTCAAAAATGGGAATGGGATTGAGGTAATGCGAGTCGATTCCGAATTTTTCTACGTTTAAATATTTTAAAATACAATTTTGATCCATTTTTGGTGTCTTTGGTCATGATTTTTGTTGTTAACTATATATTATTCCCAGCACTGCCTGCGAACAGGCATACTATGGCGCCCGGAATTCTGGGTTTTCTGATTATGTGTGTCTCAGAATGCTGCAAATGCCATTTCCGGGATTCAAATTTAAAATTTTCCGTGCCTTTGGCACAACCCCCCCCCAATTTCATAAAGTGTGTGCCACTTGCACACACGGTGGCTTAAAAGTCTTAAAACTGTTTATTGTACCGATAAATAAAGGGTTTTTTATTGACTGGGATTTCAATCACTTGGACTGGGATTTCTAATAAAAATCCAACTGGGACTGGGATTTTGTCAAAATTTCAGGTGGGAAATGGGATTGGGACCCCCCCTTCAGGACCCTCACTGTGAGCAACGACTGCATGCTGTAACTTGATCAGTTGATGAGGTAAACAATGCGAAAATGGACCAATCCCACATTAAACAAAATTTTGAACTCAACAAGTCTACACAAAAATTTCATCACAGCTTGAAAGAGCATCACAAAATTAGTAATATTTCCATTTTGTATTACAAACTGGAAATGCGTAATATATACAAAATTACTGAAAATTACAAACTTCGCAAGGCTATATTATCCGCATTTTACAACATTTCGCAACGAAACTTTGGAAAATTACTAATTTTATGATGCTCTTTCATGCTGTGATGGAATTTTGTCTAGACCTGTTGAGATAAAATTTTTGATTAATATGGGAATGGTCCATTGCCGAAAGAAAAATTCCTAAATAATCCTATTATAATCGCAATGAACATACGTACTATCAGTTACCGTTGTTTTCTTGTGCTAGCGAGAAACTTATAACCCCAAAGACCGAGTTTAAAATATGATAAATCTCGATCAAAATAGCTTGATAACATGCACGGGGGGGGGGGTGAATAGGAGTATATAAATCCGCCAATCAGCCCAAATTTGAAAACAAATCCGCGATCCGACAATGGTCTTGTCTAAATTTGAATCCGCTAAAAGCTCTACTATGAAGTCACAATCCAGGATCCGAACAAAATTGCAAGCTAAATCCATAATCCGAGCCAAAATATTAGATAAATCCGCAATCCGCTGTATTAATAAGATCCGCAAATCCGTGAAAAATAGTCACCAGATCCGAAATCCGAACAATTCTTTCTGTGAAATCCGACGATCCGAAAACCTATTCACCCAATACTCACTGCGTCAAAATTTCATATTCCTCTGGTATTAAACGTAACCGTATTTTTAACGTACGAAGTGCGATAACGAAAAAAACTCGCCAGTAACACGATATCTGTTGTTACAAGAGTTTGATATGTTTTTCTTCCTCAATATATATATCATATTTCAATTTTAGCTTTAGCCAGCCAGGGTCATGGACTGGAATTGTGTAATCATTCTTAAATTACGAAAATTAAAATTGCAAGGTTTATAGAAATATTATTATAGGCACATTACATTATGTCAAAGCTCTCAAACTAGAAATATTATTAGAAATAGCCTATTTTTAAGATATATTTCAAAGTTAAAATGATAAATTTTAAGAGGTATTTACTGCAACAATTTTGTGAAAGGTATTATAACCAGTAAACCGAATTGGCTATGGAACGCCATACTGGACAAAATTACTATAGGATTATATACGTATAAGATGTCAGCAAATGGCCATGGTTCCACGCGCTCATTACAGCAAACGCGATCTAGGAACGAAATTAATGATGCGCTCCACCGTCGACGGTTTCGAAATTTGCGTCGTCGTAGTGTTGTGGACTTTAGTCGGAAACCAAAGCCAAAGGATGCACTTAATTTCGAAATTATTAAAATTTAATCCTGCAGACTTAAATTTATGTATGTATATATGGCTTATATCATCTGAATAAAACATGCTTACCAAATATTCCCAGAGGTCGAAATTGAACAATCGGTCCGTAGATTTTTCCCCATTCGACGAAAGTTTGCATCACATCCTTACTTTTCCTGAGTTCAAATAGTTGCCCAAGTAACCAATTTCCCCTAGGGCTTGGAATTTGTGATTCGCTGAATAACAAAGTTACAGCTTTCCATAGCAATATGAGAAATATTATGGCGATGAGAATTATCAGGTAGCTGCTGAAGTCACGCGCCATAGTCAACATATCAACAATAAATTTATTATGGTCATGGATGGAGAACGTGGGCGTCAGAAAAGATGCTATCATATTGCATTATTAATCAATACAGAGAATGCCTATAATCAACTACAGAAATGTAATATGAGAATTTAATTTAATTTCTTGGCTACCAAATACTGACAAGCACTGTTATCAGTGTGACCAGGTTTTTTCAGGGCAAATTACCACATCCGGTTTCAAAAATTACTATTTTCGGTCTGAAATTACCACGGTGCTATATTTTCCCAATTTTACCGTATTTTTTCCAAAAATTCCCCAAAAATGTTGGCGAGCGGGGGGGGGGGGAATTTCCCCAAAAAATTTTCCGGACAACTTCCTCGTAAATTAGGGTCAAAAAATTTTTTCCGGAAAAATAATAAGTAAAACAACGCCAAAACTGGTTTTTTTCGCCTAAACCAGTTTTTTTTCACCAAAATCTGTAAAATTTAGGGTTTTTTTCACAAAATCTGTACATTTAAGGTCAGGAAATTTCAAATTACCACAATCGGCCGAAATTGACGACAAATTACCACGGTAGTTCTGAAATTACCGTAGTAATTACCACAAATTTCCAATTACCACAATTGTCCAAAAATGACGAAAAATTACCACGGTAGTAATGAAATTACCACGTCTGGTCACACTGACTGTTATACTGCTATGCATAGAAAAGAAAATTACTTTTACTTAGTTATTTTTGCACTGGAAAAATTGTCCTAGGAAATTAACCTCTCTGCATGGAAAATTTTGGCCCCTGTTAGGAAATTTGCTTTGTGTATAGACTTAATAAAAAATTTCATTTCACAAGACACAAATTATGGCGACGATATTTCGACTCTATTTCAGGGTCATTGACATTGTCAAACCAAAATAGAGTCTAAATATCATCTAAATAAATCATTTCTTGAGTTTACAAGATGATGGCATTATTATTCGGAATATGTTTCTTTCTTATATTTCTCACCACCGCGCATACCGAATTCGAAAATTCATGTGCACTTGAGGCAGTTACCCCCACACACACACACACACACACACACACACACACACACACACGCACACACACACACACACACACACACACATTCAAAATGAAATTCGGGCAAATAACCAGTCTCGTACCCAGGCTCTTTAGTAATTAATAGCTTTCTGAGCTCTGGGTGAGCTTTTAGGCGCGCGGGGTAGCTCACCCAGACCAGAGCTCTAAACGCTATTAATTACTAAAGAGCCTGGGTACGAGGCTGGCAAATAACTAGAAAATCCATGAACGCAGAAACGGGTGTAGATCAGAAAGGGGGACGACGGACGGCGGGCGACAGACGAAGGACGACGGAGTATTTTATAAACACAGGATTACTACCCCAACTAATTATAATACCCTAAATTAAAGTATAATAGCCTTAGATCTGTGCAATGAATATGTTTTCACCCGTTTAGCAATGGAATTTTTTAATCAGCATTCAAATGATTCAATACGTATGTATACGTATGTATACGCCGTCTTTCTCGGGAAACGTTTGGAAATATTGTAAAAAGCGCCTTAGTTTTGTAGCTTCTGTTAGGCAGAATTAAATGACATTCACTTGCCGACATTTTCGTACTTTAAATAGTGCTGACTTGTTGTTTTATAATGAAAATAATCCCGGCGTTTTAATTATAAACCTAAGAGGTTCAAACGTAGAATTGGCCAATTTACAAGCGACGACTATTCTATATATATGGATTTTAGAAATATTATGTATTAGGGGCGGACCATTCGATGGGGTGTATTTTCATTGAGAACATTCGATAACATTCGGTATTAAGAACCACTACTAGTAGCCATTTGCCACCTGCCTCTTTTTTATCCTGAGCGCAAGTACCATTGCCACCAAACGTCCACACAGCCCAACCTCCGCAGCTCCAAACGTACAGCTTACACCCATGGCGACCCCTATCTTATCCAAGGCCGTTAATGGAAATCCCACTACCCTCGTCCAGTTTTCCCCGATTATCTTCCCAGATCCACCGGAACAGATTTTACTAAATCCTTCTAAACAGAGCTCCACTCCATGTATTTCCCTTAAGCCCTCCTCTACACGTATTCCTATATATGCTTTCCCCGACTAGCGATCTACCAGAATCGACTCCATCACGATACTCTTATTCAGTCCATAAAATTAATACACTTGAACGCATAAAATTTGTATCTACGTTACCCTCCACCAAACTACCAAACCTTTTAATTTGTAATCTCCGCTCCCTCACGTCCAAGAACGACAAACTTGACGCGGTGGTGTCTTTTAATCAAACGGACATGGTCTGCATTACAGAGACTTGGTTATTATTTTGGCCCCTCTTTAACGGCATTTGTAAATGTTGAATTACATAGTACTGATATACATCGCCATCGACAACGATTAACGTCAGCGATGAAATTCCTGGCTCATGGTTACAGGTGACTGCCTAACATTTACAAGAAAGCAAGTGAATAATTTAGTTTTCGCATAACTCCAGTATTTATTAAGAGTTGGAAATCAAGTCATGATTGTCAAGCTGAAGACATAATAAATCTACATGAATAATTTAGTTTTCGCATAACTCCAGTATTTATTAAGAGTTGGAAATCAAGTCATGATTGTCAAGCTGAAGACATAATAAATCTACATAGCAACACAGAAAGAATTCTACATAGCAGTGTTGGATTTCATGTAGAATCTATCGTTTCCGTTGGTTTGGCGGTGACGTGTTTAATTTAATTAATGACCACTGCCTCGTACCCATGAAGTATTGTAGTAGCGAGAGAAGGGCGAAGGGGCTGACGGGAAGGACGCACCCTTCCCAACAGCCCCTTCGCGCGTCGCCTGCCTGCCTGCCTGCCTGCCTGAATACTTCATGTATTATAATTATTCAAAACGCCTGGGTACGAGGCAGGTCGGAATATCTAACTGCTTGGTCTGGAACGAGCATTATTTGTGACGTCACGGCAGTTAGTAGCGTTAAGCCGATAGGAATACGGAAATATGCAACTTTAAAAATCCGTGTTGTGCAAGTATACCACATTCTATACTACTAAAGAAGAGCGTGCTTCCTTGTTCGAAAATATTGAGTTAGCAGTTTGCCCTGTATTAAATTATCGTAGCGCGTTTGTTTTGTCGAAAATCATGATTTTCCAAGCTTACCGTTTGCGCTAATAGTCACCGAAAACCCAAGTTGCTAAACATAGACGTAAGACGTTCGCTATATTATTTGCAGTCGAATCGTAAATTTTGTGTCACTATACTGCCATTTCATATGTGCTTGCGATCCGCGAGTACAAAGTATTCGTTACCCGCCCTAACTCTAAGAAATATATGCGCACTTCACAAGGTGAACACTTTCCCGCGTTAGAACACAACACTTTGATCGTGAAATGACTAAAATATTACGGGTTTACAGACCTGATACCTAGTGAACTCCGTGGTCATCCGAAAGCGCATCAGATTGTGCGCACAGATCAACCAAACCCAAAAAATTTTTCGCAAACTGTTTCACTGGTAGCATACTTTCATCAAGCTGAAAATCAATTTTGGGGTTACGGGCACTTAAACTGATAGAGCCCTATAGGGTGTAATGAATCAAACGCAGGGTTTTTATATTTTTATGGCATACTACTAAAAGTTTATACTAAATATAGAGCCTCTTTCCATTAATCGCATGCAAGAAAAGGTTGAACCATTGAACAAAAGGTAAACTGGAATGATAACACGGGGGGGGAGGTATTGAGGCCGTGCTTTGCAGATACAATTTACAATTTTGTTTTGAAAAATACACTTTGTATATCGATATATGCTATCCATATAATTTCCTTTCACCCTTCTCTTTTTCATCTTTGAGCATACTGAGACGACAGTTAATTGTAAACTTTCACTCAAGTACTTACAACTACTCCTCATTATTACTACTTATTACTGGACATAAAAAAACATTTGGTCAAAAAACCGCGGGTAACTGCTTTTTTGTTTTTTCTGAGTTATGAGGCTTCCCAGAAATTATTATACAATTTATGTTGAAAATATTAGATGCATATATTTGCTTATGCTTTTCAAGTACCCACGACTTACGTTTAACAGTTAAATTAAAAGAAGTTTATCAAACCTGGCTTGGCGCCATATCCAAAGTGCTCATAATTGTAAATGCTCAATTGACTGAATTTTTCTTACTCCTCCAAACTCTCCTTAGTCCTTTTGAAAGCTGATTTTCCCGCGTGTCGGCTTCAGCCTTCTAGTTTACTTCTAGTTCAATGGCAAGCACTCGCAGTGAACTTGCAAGTTCGTTTTTAATTAGCAAATGCTGAGCATATTTGCCAGTATTTTACTATTTTCAGATTTATTATCATTAAAACTAGAACAGTGAGATAATTGCTACCCTAGTGGGAGGCAAGAGCATATCATAAGCTTGACAGTGACATAGAAACCGTGGTATGCAGTCGTGTTTCATTTACATATGGACTATACCTAGCTATAACGCATGGATACTATGCTTACTCATTTAATATCACATACAAGTTTTATTGAATTATAATATATCACGAACAATGTAGCAAGGTAGAAAAATTAGTGCATTGAAAAACGTAGAGTATGTCAACAATTTGGTCTTCTGTGGTAAGACAAAAACTTCAGTGGGGTGTAAAGTGCGTCATGCCGTGATCTCATCGTAAGGTCACGGCAGAGCCCAACAGCAAAAAATTGAACCCGGCCTTGGCTAAAGCAACAGCCATACGAAAGCTGGTAAAATCATTCCCATGTCCAGTGTAGAAACATCTTCATTCGTTTGAACATTTCGTCAAATCATTTTGGCGCTTGGAACAGTGGCAATAACGCGCGTTCTTGAACATTTCATTGCAATAATTTTTGTGCCTGGCTTTGATTGAACCAAGATAGATCACGCTTTGAAAATCTAAGTCAAGATGAGTTTTCTATTCAGAAGAAGCAAGCGAGGAAGGTAAGCACTTACATTACACTCATCACTGATAATGATAGTTTAAAGCCAGTAATACATACAAGGTCAAGGATACTCTAACCAAAATAACTTGTATGACAACTGATTCAGTTGTAGCCCGTTATGCTCTGGTGATCCGGCATATCAAAACTTGTAAACTTGGCTGTTATTACTTATAATCATCGCTATATAGACATCATATAGTGGTCAGTAGAATATATCGATCAGGTGTAGAAAAGAACTATAAGTCACGTTTATTTTAGTTCATAAGAATTTGGCAAGAAAACTGTAGTAAATATTGATTTTCGATAATTTAATATAATTATATGTATTCATTGTCTTGTACATTTGCATGAGAATATAATTCTGATTGATAACATTTTTAGACGACAGATACTTTTAGAAGTGAAATATATGCAGTCCTGCTACCAAGATATCTAGCTTTCACCAGTCAAATCATCTATGTCTATAGATCGGCAAATTTAAATAGAAATTGGATTATGGAATGTTCCGCTGCATGCATACTTTTGCAGTCTTTGTTTAAAAGTTTAAAACGAAAGAGTTAATTAAAATAATTTAAATATCTTCCTAATAAACCTTACAAACAGCGTAGGTTTCGTTCTCAAAAGAGAAAAGCAGGTAGATTCCCGGCATTTCCTGCTAACATAAAATGGATAAATACTGCACAATGACAAAACTATCATATCGGCTGTACATAGAGAAGTTAGAGAAACCGAATTAATTTATCTATAGTGAATGTGATTAAAATTCATGAATCATGGCAATGCGAATTTCAAAAAGGTTCAAAATTGTTTTCTAAAAAAGGAATTTAAAAACTTTGCCTCTTACTAAATTTGACCGTGAAATCGCAGCTAGAAAATGGCCATTCCAGACTTCCAAAATTGAAAAATTGAACCTAGAATTTCCGGGCCTAATAGTGAAGGAGCAGGACATGTCAATTTTCCCCAGCTATGCCACTGTTCGTTTTTCAAACCTTTTTGGGTTTGTCAAGACTGCTCTATACCTGAGATCTGGGCAGCACATCACCAATTAAGGTTGACATATATGCTGCATTTACATGCACAATGACCAATGTTAGTGGCGTTGTTCAAGAATAAAGGGTTGAAATGCGTCTATAGCGAATTAGACCACCATTTTATCAGCATGAGCTCGACCTTACAATTTACTAAATGAGTAAATTGATTTTTCTGTGTTGGTGTTGTGTACTCAGGTGAATATGATATTTGTGAATGTTACTCTGAGTGTATATCCACACCGGGCGAGCTTGAAAAATATGCCCGGCCACGGTGGGATTCGAACCTACGACCTTTGGAATACTAGCCCAATGCTCTTCCAACTGAGCTACGCGGTCAGGACGGTTCGAGTAAGTGATATTTCGGAACACAATCTAGTTCCTTCGATACCAATATAATCTAGTAATATGATTTTTCTGTGTTGGTGTTGTATACTCAGGTGAATATGATATTTGTGAATGTTACTCTGAGTGTATATCCACACCGGGCGAGCTTGAAAAATATGCCCGGCCACGGTGGGATTCGAACCTACGACCTTTGGAATACTGGCCCAATGCTCTTCCAACTGAGCTACGCGGTCAGGACGGTTCGAGTAAGTGATATTTCGGAACAGTATCTAGTTCCTTCAATACCAATATGTTCT
>CACRXK020013934.1:0-13525 GCA_902702795.2 Paramuricea clavata
AGGGGTTGTACGTGTTCCCGTGTTCCCTTCCAAAATTTAACCCTCCCTTGTTCCCCTTTATCAATTAAATTTTGTTTCGTTATTCAGAAAATTTGACAGTTTATCCTCGCTATCATCCATTATATTAATACATACGTTCACTTTGACAAAATTAAACAGAAAAATACAATCACAAGCCTGCAGATGTTGTTGATTTCAAAAATACAATACTGAAGAAGACTATAATGTTAGTTATTTGACTTCGTGGAAGTATTGACAGTATTACTATTACATAACAAAAAATAGATCTAATGAACAGCATTGCATCTAAAGTTTGTTCAATTGTTCCAACGATTAAAGTACTAAAGTATCACCTTTACTAATCATGATATACAAAATCATCAGACATCAGTAGCCTATGTGGTGTCTTTCTTGCACGTCTTGACCTCGTGATATCCTGGCGCTCTCTAATTTCTCTCGCCTCTTCAATCGTCACCGTATCAACACATTTAATCATTCTCGACTGCTATCTTAACAACTCATGCATTCTCTGTCAGTTCAAGTTTGCTATCTCCAGATCTCCTGCAAACGGTTTCCACTGGAGAACCAGGTATTTCTTTCGCATTGACTTTGACAACTCCTTCTTCTGTAAATATAAGTGGATTGAAAGGGTCACCTTCAAAAATATGGTGGCTTTTGCTTTCTTTGATGAAACACTAACGTTTTCTTGTATAGTTGGTAGATCATCATCCGCCCGGAATTGGCGTACGAGGTAAGAAAAACAACGTCTCCAGTGGAATGAAGAAGGTTGTGCGTGTTGGCATGGTGTGTGTCTGTTTGGGTACCATTTTCTGTAATTTTCAAGAATTCTAAAGGCTCGCTAGCTGGCTGTGCCTGGGCATAGAGATTTATCGGCAGAGTACCCAGATTGTCTTTAGTGCTCATGTTCCGCACGGTATTCTATGGGACACTTTGACCATACTTCATGCGCCAGTCTCTCATTTGCTGCACTTGTGACTTTGTCAACTGTGCTGCTGAAGGTGGAGCCATCTTTGGTAGAGTCAAGTCAGATTTGACTTGAAGTATTTAAGTGCTCCTTCATTGCTCGACTGAAGTGAAAGTCGAACTGCAACTGCATTGGCATATCACATGCCCTGCCCTCATCTCGGAGAAAATTTCTCGACTACCAGCGTCAAAAGGCTTTAAGTTTGAACAACTTCAAAAGCTGTGGATCATACATTTGAAGCAGACCTCGGATTTCTCCCAAAGATTCTTGTTTCGTCTTCCACAACGACTGAAGAAACGTTTCCTTGCGGACCTTGGCTCTGGGCATTTGTCCTAAGGAAGGCTTTGACTTGTTCTATGTATGCACTGACAATCGAAGTCATATACTGTACCTCTCAGTCGATTCTGGTGATTGCTGCGTCGATTGTGAAGCTGGGCGTTGCCGTTGGTATCTGCTTTTTCAGGTGCAAGCAAAATGTGACAGAAAACTCATGATGGCTGCTCAAAAATCTGACTAGAGGAGGAACTTCACTTATCATCCTCAAGCAGCCCGTAGAACAGTCTACCACAAGTACACAAGCTGCATGGTTGGACAAATTGGAATTCAGGGAGATCATTAATGTCATAAAAGGGCAAAAACTTCCCAGGGAGATCAGAAAACGATATATTATGCCAATTTTTCATCTACAATACATTAGGCCATTGTAACGATAGGCGTACCGGGCGGGGGGGGGGCTACCGGGGGGGGGGAAATTTCCCAGTTTTTTGGGCAGTTGGGCAATATTCGATCAACAGTCGGGCAATTTTGGTTTGCAATTAAAAAAAATGGGACAAATCTGTCAATTTTGTCTAAAATTAAGTAAATTTTTTGGCAAATTTTGTAATTTTTGGAAAATTTGTGCTATGTTCCGAAAAATATTGGTTGTCCGGAAAAATTTTTTGACCCCTAAAATGGTACACTGACCGAAATTTTTTTGGCGACGGGGGGGGGGGTCGCCAAAATAATTTTTCCGGAAAAAAAGTTTTTGGGCAATGTGGAATTTTTTGGGCAAAAAAGCTACCGCCCCCCCAGAATTTAGCGGCCCCGTACGCCTATGATTGTAACACTTGTATATATTCTAGGAAAGGGGCTTTGTTCCCCTGTTCCCCAATGTATTTCGTGTTCCCTTGTTCCCTAATTTTGTTTCCTTTGTTCCCGTGTTCCTATTGTAAAATTTACAGTGTTCCCTTGTTCCCCCAAAACCCCTGGGAGACCCTCATTCCCCATAGGACTTGCTCTCTTTTATCGCCCTCTTAATTCGTTTCTCATCCTCCGAATCACTAGCTAAGGGCACAGCCAAACAACATTCTACGATGTCCCACCCATATCTTTCATAATAACACTAGCCATTTTAAAATTAATGTAAGTTTTATGTCAATACGCGAAATTCAAAAAATTCTGTACCAGTATAACATTGTGTTTGGTTCATAGAAATATTATAGATTCTTCTATTATTCATAATAACTCGAGATTGGTCCAGATACTATATGTTCAATGTTTATTCTCGTTCGTAATTGGTCAAAACGCGTCGGATAATCTCGGTATCTTGAAGCCGTCGCGTTATTTCAGCTGCTGACGCCATCAGCGTGCAATAATTCCAGAAAAGTATTTGTATTGCACGCTGTGGTTACCAAGCTCCGGCGCGGTTCATTGTTTGCTAAAAAGCGCGCGGAAATTCCATATTTTTTAAAAAACGTAAGGGGCGGACCATTAGAAATCCCGGGAGGGGGCATAAAATTTTTGAGGCACGATTTTTTTTTCAGTCTCATGTCTCTGTAGGATTTTTTTATGACGTAATGGCTGCACGAATTTTTTTCTCTGACGTAATGGCTGCACGAATTTTTTCTCTGACGTAAGGCTGCACGAATTTTTTTCCGGGAATTTTCACACCCCCTCCCGGGTTTCTAATGGTCCGCCCCCCAATTATCAAGATAATTCTCAATCTCATACTCAACCTCACTCAATAATTGTTTAGTATTCCTATGGTTTGGTTATAAATGTATTATAGATTTGTGGCTTGTATATAAAAGCATTTGGAGAATTATTCTCAAAATTATTCTCAATTCAAGAATCAAATGTTTTACAATGTTTTTCATGTGTATGTTTCTTTTATGTTTTACAATGTTCTATTTAAAAAAGAATTTTATTACTAGCACATGGAAGCACGAGTGAACAATAAAATACACGTGTCCGTCTTCGCAATTGTTGTCTTCCCCCGGAACAAAGTGACCTTCCCATAATATTTAGGGGGGCAGAAAGCTTATTCAGAAAGTATCAAATATTCTGATATTACTGATAAACATGTCAACAAGACAGACGCCAAAAATACAATCGAGGCGACCCTTGCCTCAAAAGTTTCCAGAATGGAAGTTTTTCTTCCGAGGTAACATGGCATAGTTGATTTTTAATCGATAGAGCTCTTACAATTCTTATTTATTATTTAAATTTAGTTTAATTGTGGTTTTATATTTCGGTGAGGGGGTGTCCTCGTGTCCATATTTCGTCACCAAAGCTAAATACTAACGACGTTTATAGTCGCATTTTGTAATTATTAGATACTTTTTATCACATGAACTTGCCGTTGCTTTATTTTGTTTTATATTAGGTTGTTAATTGTTAACTTATATATCTATGTGTTACTTTTATTGTAAGTAGTGGTGTTAGATATTAAACAGGTATTGGATGAGGTTTTTGTGATATCCATAATTATTAAGGTATTTTAAAAAGTGTTATCAGTCGAGCCAATGGTCCAGATTTAGCTGTAAGCTACTGGCCAATAAGAAGGCACATAGAGACTACAATACAATGTAAAATCATAAATATAAATAGCCCAGAAGTTGGGAGTTATAACAGTGGAAGATAGTGATAGCATTAAGACTTGTTTACATTTTCAATTTTTGCTGTGATTTCTGGTTTGATTTCTTCTGATGCATGTGAAAGAGTAGATGAATTACAAATGTTCTGAATATATCCACCCTCATCTGAATATATCCACCCTCATCTGAATATATCCACCCTCATCTGAATATTTCTAACTCATTCACATCCATCAAAAGAAGAAAATCACAGAAAAAATTGCAAGTGTAAGCAGGTTTTTCTATGAGCAGAGTGTTAATTAGCCAGAAATATAAAAATTTTAGCAAAATTGAGAATTCCAGTTAGCCTGCAACATTCAGACTGCAGCTAAGGAATATTGTGTTTCTTATAAACTGACATTCTTGTTGCCTAGCGCCAGCTGAGCTAAATTGAAACTTTTGAAGTGTAAGTTGCCTGACATTGTTTTGTGTACTAAAAACCGACAAATATATATTTTAGGCCACATGACATCCACACAACACTTATCTGGTAGACTGGTACCCAATTTTTCTTTAAGAGCAAAGTTTTGATGTTAAACATTCTTGATAATTATTAAATTTAGGGAGACTTGATAATTATTAAATTTACGGAGACTTGATAATTATTCTCTGGTGCTCACTAGTTGGGCAACTAATTTTTTTTTAGATTTTACCCCTTGTGTGTGTTAAAAGGCCGGGGTTCAACTGTACTTCTTATTAACTTTCATTCTTAACTATTATGCACTAGTCAATTGAAACTACGGCCCCCGACCCTCAGAGAATTAATGAGCACAGAGAATTAATAGCAGAGAATTAATGAGCACAGAGCCGTGGGATAACGCCTATTTAATGCTGCATTTCTCCGGGGTGACCGGGGATTTAGTAGCCAGGATTTTAACATTCGCACTTCAGCTAGAGTAGAGGAACTGAACATTAGAGGTCATTGTGTTTGAACATGCTCATTGATCGGTTTGCTATTTTGTACAATAGTACTAGGGCCTTTAACAGGAAATATCCACCGGTAGTGGGGGAAATGAGTGGGAACTAACAAGAGGAATTGTTTTGCCACGGGGGGGGGTGGGGGGTGTACTAGTGCATTACCATATCCTACTTATAATAACTTTAAATAATCATTATTATCTATTTCTTTAGATGCGTCAAGTGAAAGCAACAAAGCACAATTTATATTGTTGGCACTAATATTTATTTCATCTCTTTTGTTGATGGTGTTTTTGTACATGAGTTTTCCAAAATTAAAACCGTATGTATTTTGCCTTACGTTTTTTAGAATAGAATATATTTGCTCACAAAAAATATTTACAATGGAAATTTAATACAATAATGTAAGGGAGCTAGGCACCTTTTGAAATCCTGTTGATATTTTACTCAATTATTTCTAAATTTTAGATTTGATATTTTACTCAATTATTTCTAAATTTTAGATATGTGATAGATATTTATACCCAGGTATACTGCTTCATGCAGTCAATGGAAGTACTGTATTATGTTTGATACAGTACAATGTAACTTTTTTAGCAAGCAACCTCGTTCCCAGGGTATTTAGAGCAAATCCCCAAGAGCAAATACCCTGGGTACGAGGTTGTTTAGCAAGTT
The DNA here is from genome assembly GCA_902702795.2 of Paramuricea clavata. Classification (NCBI taxonomy): domain Eukaryota; kingdom Metazoa; phylum Cnidaria; class Anthozoa; order Malacalcyonacea; family Plexauridae; genus Paramuricea; species Paramuricea clavata. The sequence goes on from CACRXK020013934.1 coordinate 5,473, forward strand.
GTCTTTCATATAAATATTAAGCACAATAAGTTAATTAACATGGTGATTGCACTGTCAAAACATCAATCTAAGTATATAGCCATGTTGTATCAAGTACCGTACTAAATAAATGTTTTTCAATGGTTTCATACTTTTTACATCTTGGGGCAATTACTACTGTCCTGTCAGGCACCCGGCTTATATTAAAGCGAACCGCCATACAGACAACAGCGGGTTTCCCTTGTAAAGATTCACTTGCTCATATGTGTATGACAATATTTGACAAGTTTATGGTAGGGACTAAAAAATAATATTCTGTTTCTGCATGGTCATCGCGCGCGTCATTTTTAACTGCGCATTGTTGGCAAATTATTAGTTATAATTTATTATTTGAACTCTGATTATATTTTTATAGTAGTTCTCTTTTTATTCTGTTAAACCTGCAAGCATAAAAATCACTATAAATTTTATACACTTTCTAGGAACTAAAAATTATCCCCCTTTTCTGCAACAATAAGCCCCTCCTTAAAAAAAGAAGGGGAAAAAGCTGCGTCAATACTGGACAAACACACTGACTGGAAACAGAATATTTTTTTATGCATATACTGATGCCTGGTTTTGAAAATTGGCAAACTTATTTGACTTGTTCATATGCATGACTGTATCACATAAAAAAATCTGCTCGTCTGTAGGCCGATGTCAAGGAAAACTTCACTTTTTTATCATACGCATGCACCATAGATATCTTATATACACTAGATAGCGCATCTCTTTTAGTAAAATTGAAGCCAAAAATATTCCAGCGGTTACCCCCATTTGAATAGATGGCGGCCATGTTGGTCGTTCCCACTTGCTAATAAACGCTTAAAAACAACAATAACTTTCATAATTTGAATAGTTTAAAAACGTATTTGGAGCAGGGTTAACTTAATGTTTAAGTTCCCTGTTTAAGAAATAGAAAACATACGAATCTTCTCATTTCATTGGAACGACCTGAGACTGCAATTACGGCTTCAATTTTTGAATTGCAGAATAATTAGATGCACTATCTAGTGTATACATAAGATATCTATGGCGTGCACAAGCAAAAGGAACTTGAAGAATATATTTCTTGCAGAGAGGATGCGGACAAGATACGACTACCAATGAATATGGAGGATGCGAAAGCTCTGGCAACAGTTTTATCCAATTATAAAGATGATTATTTTTTTACCGTTGTACTAGCATTTTTCTACATATACGTTTTGTATCCTTTTTGTATGGTTGATGTTCAATACTTCAATATTCTAAGGCTGAATAATGGAAATTTATTTTGTCTCTTTGGTTTAGCGTATACTCCGAGATTCTGCTTATTATATAGAGAAATTATCTTATTACTGTATATTGGTTTTCTGAAACAATGATTCCGTCTTTAGCCTTTATATATAGAAAGATGATGTCTATTTGTAATTTGGTTTATTCAATTATTGTGTTTTATTTTCATAATTAACCAGTCCAAAGCCTGCATGTTCATATAGATACGGGATTGCCTTGGAAAATCAATAAATCACTCTTTTTTAGCAATTTATAAGTTATAAGTTTTATAGTAGTGTTCCTGAATTCGTGATACTATTTTTTCTTTAACTTCGCTGTTAGTTTACAATCGTTTGCAATTCCAGGGTCAATATTTCTTAGCATTTTGTCAGGATTTCTTTTCCCGTTTCCACTCGCTTTATTTTTAGTCTGCTTGGTAAGTTAATAAACAGATAGGATATGTTTTCATTTACGGAAAAAAACATTTTTTATAGAGCTAATTCAAAAAAGGTTGTCCTTTGCAAATCTTAAACTCTAAACCTTAAGCTCTAAGCCCGCAAAGCTTAATGGGAGCACTAGTTTCAAGCTTAGTAGTTGAATATTGCAGCTACATGTATATTTGTGAATGAATTGTTCTCACAAGGAGATTTTTACCATATCTCTAAGAAATGGGCCCCATATATGATTTCTAAACGCATTAAATGCATGATGCTCCCATTATGCTTTGCACGCTTAGAGTTTAAGGTTTAATAGAGTTTAAGATTTGCAAAGGGCAACCTTTTTTGAATTAGCTGTAAATATTATTGCATGAATCTTTATCATGCAGTGCTAAATTATTAATACATACAGTAGAAGTCATATATTATTATTTATTTATTTAACTTCGCCAGGTAAAAATTACGCGAATGACATGCATACAATACAAATACAAAAAACTATACAAGTGACGAATGGCGGGGACACCACAACAGTTAAAACCAATTACTGCGGGCCCTTTTAACATATAGGTTACATACAGTTAATAACATTGGTCAAACTTCGCCAAGAGTTACAATTTAAACATATAGATCGCCATGTTCTTGGGTCCTCTGCATCAAAACAACTGTGCAGGGCTTTCGAATAATATTGTCGTAATAAACTCTTAAATGTACTTAAACTCAAATTTGGTTGTCTTAAGTCTGTTGGAAGACAATTCCATACTCTCGTGACGCGGGTAATATACGATCGCTGGAAAGTCCTAGTCCTGCATTTTGGGGGGCGGAAGGATAACTCACTGGCACTGGAATATCTAGTTACTCTCGTGGGGATTATCGATTTAGGGAGAACATCTTCAGATATGACAACCAGACCACTGATGAAGATCAATGCTATAGACGTGATGTTTCCACAAACGATGTCCTATCAGTAGTAATAGTATATTATCATCATTCAATAAACTCAACAAACTTGGGTTTGTCTAGCCTTCCCTGCAGGCAACTCTGTACTTGTGCAACGTTAAATTATGTTTCTGGTAAGATAGCTTTAGTTATTAATACGAATTAAACTTTTTGGAGAACATAATGTAACGTTGCAGAACAACTACAGGCTATATAGGGTCTGTCAATGGACAATTCCATGCAACATACACTAATTTCGTGCCCTGGGTTTACTTAAAATCCATATTATTGAAAACTCTAAACAACGGGCACCTCCAAACCACGACATCATTGATCATTCTGGGCACAAATTGAAATTATGCATGCCAAGTTAAAACAACCTCGATATAACGGTATAACGAACAGTTCGTGCAGAGATCTGTGTGTAAAGAATTAAAAACTACAAAGTTCACTAAAGTTTAAATATTTCTTTTGTTTCAGTGTTCCAGCCTAGGTGCTTCGTTCTGTTACTTACTTTCCTATCTAGTTGGAACAAGAATTATCAGATATTATTTTCCTGAAAGAATTCTTGAATGGCAGACGAATGTAAGTCATTTCTTTCTGATTTGTTTTGTGGACGGCATTATACATTTGGCAAAACTTTCAATCTTTATACAAGATGGCAGACAGGTCACTATTTTCAAGAATATAAAAGCAAGATATGCAATAGGTGTAAAAATTCTTTATTAATTATTTAAAAAAAGTTCTTTCCAATAAGACAAACTGATTTTTTTTGCCAGTGGCCTTTAATAATAGTCAACACATGCATGCACTTAACTGACAGTCATGCACCATTTCTTGATATAATTTATTTCTAGGTACAAAAACACAAAGACGATCTGCTAAGTTACATAATATTTCTTCGTATCACGCCATTTCTACCCAACTGGTTTATTAATATCTCGTCGCCTGTTATTGACGTTCCTCTTTTGCCATTTTTTGTTGGAACATTTGTAGGTAAGACAAGTGTCGTTTTATTTTATGGGGAATTTTATACATACATTATTCACCTTCAATGACCGATTACATCAAAATGATTACGCTTTCTTATATTACCCTACTAAGTATTGACTGAGTTCTTTACAACAATTGTGATATTACAGGTTTAATATTACATAAACGGTTACTTATAGTTTCAAAGAGCAAATGAATAGAAAGAAAGGAAAACAACTTATCAGTAACAAGTTAATTAGTAAAGATTAATGTTAAGTGCATGGTTAGTTTAGTTAAGTTTTTAAACTTTTATTATGTTTTTACTTTTATTATTTTTTACTTTTATTATTTTCTTACTTTTATTAGGTCTTTTATTTTTATTATGTTTGGTTTTAAAGTTATTTGCTGCTCTCTATCTTTAAACTACAATTATAACTGGTATAATTTTTATGTAGTCTGTCTGTAAATTTAATACGTTTTTAATTCTACGTAGCAGTATTTGTAGCTCTGCTTGAATAAAGTTTATCTTATGAACAGGCTCTAAGCCACAGGTCATACGGTCTTGTATTTTCAGGTGTCGCGCCACCCTCATTTGGTTACATCACAGCTGGTGTTGAAGTGCACAAGTTGACGACTACAGGAGATGTGATGACATTCCAATCAATCACAATCGTTATAATTTCTGCATTGCTTTCCCTCGCTCCCGTGTTATTTAGAAGACAATTGAGAAAGAAACTCGAATAATTTGAAGAACAAAGTGTTGAAATTGACCCATTTTTATTCATCATGATCATCAGTATTCTCGCAGTGAAGATGAACGAAGCATGAATGAATGCTCCACTTTTGTGCGAATAACATCGGCGCAAAGGGGAGCGACTAAGGAATAGTAGGTTGAAACAGACCTATCAAACGTTACACCTAGAAGTAGAAGTAAGCCAGCACAATCGAAAGGCCAATTTGCAAATTAACAGTTATAATCCCAATTATGTAAGCTTCAATCTAAAGGGAATAGCAAGTTCTCCCACTTGGAGAGAGATCCTTATTATATTTATTTATCGTTCTTGGTATAAAAGAGATTACCGTTCATTTCAAACAAAATCAAGCATATCCATCGTGGGATATGTATGCAAAATCCTATTTTTTATACTATTGTCGACTTTAAATTAAGGCATAAGCTATGTATAAGCTTTTCGCTGATGTTATTTTTTAGTTTTAAAACGTCTACCCTGGCTGTGACGTCATATATTTAGGTCTAATTATAAAACAATATGGCGGATGGCAGGATGTATCTCAAAATTTAATTAAGATAGTTTCGGAATATTTGTAAAAAAAAATGTAAGTAATCTCAAAACTCTTTCAAATTAAGCGAACGTAATTTTTATTGCCGTTTTCCTTTGAGTTACTTTGACGTACTCTAATCCTTTGTTTGTGACGTCATTTCGGCATAATATATGAAATGTCACTCCGAATAAAACTTCTGTTCAAAACTCATCAGATCGAGGGATTCTGAACAGAATATAAGTGTTGACATTTTTTCTTAGCGGACAGAGGACTAAAAACTGAATAAAAGCGAATAAAACTAAGCGGATTATAAAACCAAACAATTTAATACTTTTTAAATGAAAAGACTTTGGAGTCATAAAATAGTCGGCCTGTGAGAAAAGTGGACAGATTTAGATCGAGGACACGGACGTCAAAGACGACGTGAAAATGGCGTGTTGTGCCCATGTATGGATATGCCACGCCATTTTGACGCCATTTTCACGTCATCTTTGACGTCGGCGTCCTCGATCTAAATCTGTCTAATGAAGCCAAGATGACGGTGGAAATTGACGTCCAAAGCTATGAAGGTCGTAAACAGTTCCAATGCCATTCCAGTTTTTCTAACCGACCGTATCGTTAAACAAGGTATCAGTTCATAAAACCATAGTGTTATTCTTTAAATGGATGCCAAAATACGAAATTTCGGCACACTCCTTGCCAGCTTCGTGTTAACCGTTCAGAAAAAACAATAGAAAGGGACTGCAACTGACGTCCAATAGCTCTTCAATTTCCGCCATGTTGGCTTCATTTTTTGGACTTGAGTTCTCGCTCCAGATATATAAGGAGCTCAGTTTTTTCTCACCGTTCCTTGCTTGCCGCACGTCATGTTATTCACACTGTTGTGGAATGACACTGAACTGGAAGGAGACACTTGAATCACGTTTCGCAGACGCCTATCTAAGTTGGGTCGTGAATGTAATTTATTTAGGAAATGGTTAGGATTTAATAGAGGTAAACTTGTCATAATACCAGCAAGGCGGAAGTGAAAAGGCCAATGAACTAGGCTAGTTAGAGAATAGAGGTTGCATTAACAAAAGCGTTGAGATTAAGATTGTATTTGGTGTAAATCGGGGTTGTTAATATGAAAATTGACTCAAGAAATTCAAAGTAACAGAATAGCTTCTTATTATGAACAGTACTAATCAAATAATATACCTTTAATTTTAAAGACCATGTAAAGTCCGTTCTGCGCATACGTTCTGCGCAGGCTTACATTCCAATGGTCGGGACCCGACCGTTGGAATGTTATTAATATTTCGTATCTTTTGAACTTTCTTGAATTGAATCTCTAGTCTGTATTCATTTTCAAGCATAGCGAACCAGAAGAGTGTTAAAAATTCAGTATAATATATATCTAATCCAGAAGAGTGTTAAAAATTCAGTCTAATATATATCTAATCATATTTTAGCACTGAGTTCAAAATGTGAACAAAGCGTTTAATTAGATGGCCATTTTAGTGTTTTTGTTCGGGAAATAGCCAATCACTGACCGTTATAATCCACTACAATATAAACGTTATCTACTGACGTGGAGTGGTAGTTAGAAGACTTAGAAAAATGGTCAGAAAGCGTTGTTAAATTTTATGATGTATAATCATGGCCGCGCATCTTTCTTCATCATTTTTTCTTGTATTTTTGTGCTCAAGCATTTTAATATTATCTCGAAATTTTCGAAGCTGAAATCTCTTGCATTAAAAGCGAATCAAAGCCGAAAAAAATTCCTAAGGAATAATGCATCAGCAAAGTGGAAACATATTCCTCCCCAGGCCTAAACTCAGTAACTCACTCGCAACATTTTTAAATGGCGGCAAGTTCGAAATTTTGAAAATTGCACATGGTCATGGTTCAAAAATATTATTTTCCTGCAAGTCTTCACTGTATTGAATTTTTAAACCGTTCCCATGGAATTGCGCAACACTCCGGATGATTGTACGGCGGTGTAACAGGTTGAGCAGCAGAATGAAAGCCTTTGCGAGGCGGTTGAATGTTGACGAAACGCCCTCGTGGCCTCGTCGAAGTTTTGCTCAACTTTGAAGGCGGAAACAAATAGCTAAAGCAGCGAGACGGACTACTCGTTCGCTCGAAGTTCGATATAGAATACCCAGCCTGATAGATTATGGTTATTGTGGGCTGCCTGATATTCTGCAAAGTGTAATGCAAGAATATTTGAAGAATTTAACTGCAGAGGAAAGACAGCCATCTATTTTTGAACTGCCAAAATTGCCTCACTCAGGTATGAACATGTATAAATATGTTAATTTTCTTAATCATATCACTTGACAAGTCAATTTTTTTTCGCTTGCCATTTCTGAAATATGGCCTGTCCTTGACAGGCGGTTTATGTTTCGAGCCCTGTGACAGTCTACCTGTATATTATTTTTCATTACTATGTTTAGGTAAACATTGAAGATTATGTTCTCGGACAAGACGGTGGGTACAAGCCGAGGAAAGCGCATCAAATTTGAAACAGGAAAACTAACCTCACATGTATGTTATTGTTGCTGGTTTTCAAAATTTCTATGCATGATCATCAAGCCATAGTCTGTCAAAGTATATGATGGTCTGGCAACCCGGCAAACTTCGTCTTCAAACTCACGTGCAAAATAGAAAACATTTGTTTGGACGATACAGTATACGAAAACACAATGATCTCAATCTCTGTGACCAAGTGCACAAACCCAGACAAAAATATAATATAATACATAAACTCAGACAAAAATATAACACAATGACTTCTGTTTAGTTTCCAGACCATCATTTCTTGATCAAGCTGAGTTTGTAATGTGGATAAACTACCACCGTCTTGATCTGTGCCTGTGGGCTACACTTTTTTGCATACATGCAGGCTAAAAATTTCAATAGTATGAAATTAAACACTGCAAAAAATTTTGACTCAGAACCGACAGAAGCTTGAGTAAAATAATGCACTGACACACAGTGACTCGACATTTTGAGTAAAATTACTCGCATATATTTATGAGCAAATTTACTCTTTGTTTTGGTAAAGTAAATTTTTACTCAAAAATTGATTGAATAGATTACGATGAGATGGTAATAGTATGGCCGATGACGATGTGAACAATATACACTTAATGTCTGCTCCCGAGGGA
>CACRXK020013935.1:0-13523 GCA_902702795.2 Paramuricea clavata
GTCATTTAGCCAGGTTTCTGAAACGGCCAAAATGTCCAAATTTACATTATGGACAAGACAACATATTTCATCAAATTTATCTTCAATATTCAAACTTCGAGCATTAATGTGACCCATATTCAAAGTTAAATTTTCGAGGAGGGCCAGGATTGGTCTCAATATCTCCAGCTACCATCAACAGTATACACAATATTAAATATAAAATAACACCATTAACTAAGGATTTACAAATTAAAAGCAAAGACAAATTTGTTAATTTCTTATGAATTGTAAATACACATCGATTTAACACCCCGATAGCTGCTCTATAAATCTCTAAACTAACCCCCATTACAAAATTTAATACACAATAAACTTACCTCGGGCTGCACAAGTGAACACACAAATATCTGAATATTAAAATATAATGAAAGCGTGTTTAAGATAGAAGATAAATAAAGCATGCTATAAGCACAAGTGTATAACATGTAGGATGTGGGAAGAAAAAATTTAACTAACATTTAACAATTTTAGCATTCGCTGACCTAACCAGAACTTTCCCGTCTGCGGTCCATACTGGTAACTTATCTAGCGATCTTCGAGCCTTATCAAAAAGAATTTTGTTAAATATAGTAAGATCTTCGTTTACAAAAAATTTACGGCCCTTCAAATTACAACGGTTGCTCAGTACTTTTGCCTTTGTTTGATAAGAGATAAACTTAACAATTATCGCACGAGGCGATATAGAACCCTCTTTAACTTTGCCGACCCGATGAGTTCGATCGATTTCATTTTTGTCAAAATCGCATTTCAGATCTTCCTTACAAAACGCCGTAACAAGATCATAGCAATTTTCACCATCCGTCTCAGGAATACCATAAATTCTTAGGTTACATCGCCTTGAATATTGTTCATTATCATTAGAATGTAATTTCGCTTCGTTTACTTGGCTTTTTAATACCGAGATTTGATCTCTTAGAGGTTGTACAGATGCTTCGATTTCTTTCTTTACGAGAGATTCGATAGTATTAGACATTACTTCAGATACAACTGCTGTAGTAGTTGATAGCATCATAGTTTTGAACTCTTCTGAAACCAGGAATCCACCCATTTCTTTACTTATCACGCCATTAACCGCATTTATAAATTCATCAGATTTAAAATGGGCTTCTAGTTCTTTACGTAAATCCGAGCGGCTTCTTGTGTCCTTCGACATATCTGAGCGAACTGATGGACTATTTATTTCAAAATTTTATTTAAGAGGACACGTCTATAACTTTTATGTATAGCCCAACACTCCTAACACACTTAGCAAATCATTGAAATACAAATAAAACAATATTTTCAAAAACAAAATCGCTTAATACAGGAGTGATAACAAACACGTCCGTTCCGCTCGACTGGTGACTTTTAAGTTAACATGTATAAACATCGACACGCTTGTTGACGAATCGATATTTATTATACAGTAAGTAGAAATAGCTTACAGTTATAACTTTAGACTATATACTTTTAAACAAACCTTCAAAATGGACAAGAAATCCATGTAAATGCTTCTATCGCCAACGCAATTTTCAGTTACGCAAAATTATAAACATATTTCGCACGTCCTCGAGTTCTGTTAACTTTCATTCCCAGTTTTCTCTAAATACCGCTCGACTCACGGGTTTATGACCGGTTTACATCTGTCGGAGCGCAGCCGTTTAGCCAATCGAATGGTGTATCGACCGGTTTACTCTCATTGAGAAAACTCTGACCACCAGTTTATTCATAATTGCGGGCGGTTATGTGTGATTCATACAATGTTTCAGTCCACGACCCATGACGATACATTAGCAGATTATTTGTCTAGTATTACATTTCGTAAGAGGAAACCAACACGATAAGTCCTTAATTAATTAAATGCTTATTATGTAAGTGGGTCTAAATAGGGTTGGTAATCCAGAATCAAATTTCAATAAGAGTATTTAAATGGTATAATAGATTAGACAACATCAAGTTTATGAAACAGAATATTCTTTAAATTAGTTGTATATGTACATGGAAGGTTATAGATTTTCTTTCTTTGGAAAATCTGACACGTTTATATAAACCTGTCTAAGTCCGCCCCTGATTGATCACAAGATATTGATTCAAAAACTTGATCACTATGGTATACGGGGAATAACTCAATTATGGTTTCAAGATTACTTAATCTCATTAAGTCTCATTGCGCCCTGGAATTGGGAACGGGGTAAGTCTCATTGCGCCCTCATGCGCCCTGGATGACATGTCAACTTCCGGGCACGATTGTCTAGCGCGTATTTATCGGGTTGCCTAGCAACGGTCACGAGTATAAAGTGCAAAATTCGGGCTTTCAAACGATACATCATGCGAGAAAATTGATCAAAAGGTTGTGAAGATTTTCGATTTTAAAACTCTATTTTTTTGCAAAACCTGTGACAACCGCAAAGTGTCACAAGATAGGACTTTGCAGCAAGTTTTAAGGATGAAAAAGAAGAGGTTTTTAAAGAGTTTTACATATAAAATATATTGTAAAACATAAGGGAGTGTGCATATATTTCAAGTCAAGTTCTTGTCCAAATCAAGTCGCGCGATTTTCAGCCAAAAAAACAGCAATTTCTTTCAATCTAATGGAAAAGTGAAGTGGGAAATCGCAAGAAACATGAACACTAAATCCAAGTGAGTAGTTACGATTTTTTTTAGCGTGTTTTTGAATGAAAATACCTGGCATGTTTTCATGAAATACGATATAGCATTAAAGCAAGTTCAATCTAGTTTAAAACTAAGTTTTTAGAAGAACTTTTTGTGCATTTTATGGCATGATTTCGACTGTTTTCGTGACCCTACTGTTGGTCGTCTTGCTCAAGTTGTTATTTTAGCCGAAGTACTTTCAGAAGACAGTAGGTTCAACTTGTCATGTGCGTATATACATTTTTGGCAAGAAAAATTTCGAGTAAAACCGCATTAAAACTAAGTAGAATACTCTACAATGAATACTATATCTGTTTCTATAAACTTTGTCTCACAACGAGCTCTCATTTCAGAGATAATGTGGTTTAAAATCAGTGTATTGAATTATGCCGTTACTTGGCGCGTGCGAATTCTGAACCTTCATGACAGGGATTTGAAAAGCTTCTAAAATACACTTTATTGCTTCATATATCCCATAAAATTTTTAAATCAATAAAGCACATCATAAAACTAATGTACGCTCATTTTCTAAGAAATACTCATCGATTACCTGAAGGAAAAGTTTAAAATAGGTCAGGAGAGAATGCCGTTCTCCTCTGAAATGGCTTCTTTTGCGGGAAGCCATTAAATTTATGTACTTTCCAAAATTGTAATTTAGTCGCTTTTTTGGTCTCATTGTTCACTTATTTATCATGGAATTACTTCGCTTGAGCTCTTTTAATAATATCTGCAAGATACTTTGCTATTTGGTGAAATAAAAGCTATATTTTTAGCAGTTTATCTTTTCAAAACTGCATGCGCAACAAAGTGTCACCAATGTGTTTACTCTCGTCTGACAAACAACCAAAGATGAAATACTTTATTTCACTCTTTTATAGCAATCTAAAATGCGTAAATATTAGATTATTCATTTTATTTGAGCATACATATTATATTTTTATACAATTGGTCCTTGAAAAGGACTTATTTCAAGCTAGAGTCAGATTTCAAACTAGAGTCAGATTTCAAAAGAAACCGCCTGTCTGACATTTTACAGCAACCTACATTCGCGCACACAACGTTTTAGCCACAAATCCGTTGTTTTCTCAACAGAAACAAAAGGAATTTCAGTTAAAATTCTTACCTGATGAATATTCAAAAGTGTTTATCTCTTTTTGACGACTTTCAGTGCTCTTAATAGTGAAATAAAAGCCTTTTGTTTTGTTACCGCACGCTGCATTTGAAAATGCCGGCTGTCAAAGTCAGAATTCAAAACACCTCAAATATTTTAAATTTTCTCACCTTTTTCATCCTTTGTTTATATTTTAATTAGTAATTTTTGTACTTCGTGTTTTTCCAAACATATTTGAGCTATTTAAAAACTTCAAAGAGGTACAAACACTGTGTTTTTGGGTTACAGAATTTTTGGACTGGAACAACAAGTTCTGAAGTTCAAGTTCTCCATTGTAAACTAGATGTCCTGAGTGTGCCTGAGCTATGCCCAAGCAAATTTTTATAGCGTTTCATTATTTTGTAATTTATACCCTACAAGATGAAAACTAATTTGAAAATAAATGTGTACCAATCCAGGAATCAAAAAATATTTCTCCATTTATGTTGGGTTATTGAATTATTGCCCTTCAGATGTTGGGTGTCATGAAGAAACAAAATGTCAGAGACTTAAATTTACACAAACCAAGAATTCTCACCCAAAAATCTAATGATATATTTAAGTGCGGGAGCTCATTTAAAATAGAATTGATTAATCATTTATCATTTTAACCCACTGCAAAATTTCAAGGTTTTTTATAACATTGATCTTGAAATATGGGGTATTTTTGTAAAAGCAGTTGACAGTAACTAAAATTCGCCATTTTCCTTGCAACTTGGGGAGTGCCAATGTTGCAACAGTCTGCAACTTAATGAGTTAAACTATTAAAATGGTCAATCACTTGGAAACTCGGAAACTTGGAAGTCCCTTCTCGGCCATCGTAAAAATACATGCATAAAAAATGCGTAAGATACAGTGTACAATATTGCTAAAAATGTATTTTCTGTGGTCCCTAGATGCCAGTTCGCTGTTTTCATGAGCTACCTCTTCAAGGAATGAGTGTGATGGTCATCTACCAGGAGAGCAAAATCCTGATGCAATATTGAAAAATGTATTTAGACATTCTTCATTCAGACCGGGACAGAAGGAAGCAATAAATGCTGTGTTACAACAAAAAGATACAGTTGTTGTCATTCCTACTGGTGGTGGAAAAATGGTAATATACACAATCCCAACATTTATTGATGCATGATCAAGTTGTTAAATCTAAGAGAAAAGGGCATTAACACCTGTTACATAAACCCGATGCTAACTAAGGATAGCTGTGAAGAAGTGATAGTGAATATAAGGTACTGATGACCAGTCCAGAAGTTTTAATGAGCCCAACAATGCACACATTGCAAGTTGAAATGTAAAAGGCGAGTAAACTTTTTTGCTATAGATGAGGCCGCATTGTAGTGACACTTGGGGGGTTGATCTTCGTCCAGATTACCAAGAGCTTGGTGTCCTCAGGAAGTATGGGGTCCCTATTGTTGCTTTAACTGCAACTGCTACAGCTATAACAATTGAGCAAATTAAAAGCTCACTGATAATCAAATTGCCATTTGTTAGAGAGAACCTAATATCCAAGGTCTTCCCAAAGAAACCTGGATTTTCAGCTGCACTTAAACAAGTTGTGTGGAACTAGTAAGTTCGAGATTCAGTGGTCAATGTGGAATTGTGTATTGTAGTCACAGGGAAGATACATCACAGTTATCCTTGCAATTGAAAGTGAATGGTATTTCGTCAATATATTTTCATGGTGGCATTGTGGATCCAGAAATCAATTTGAAACATGCAAACTTGTGGCTGGATGGAAATGTCAATGTCTGTGTGCAACAAATTCTTTTCGGGTTGGGTATTGACAAGCAGGATGTCTGCTTTGTAATTCACCTTACTTTTGCACCAAGTTATATGAAGCATATGTTCAAGAGTCAGGGAGAGCCGGTCGAGATGGCATTGATGCACACTGCATTGTGTTATATAGATTTGAAGACAGGAAATTTCACTTGCATAATTTCCCATTATTTGATGGATAGTGTACATTGTCAGCAAAAAATTATTGCTGAATACTTTGGAAGCACCTTGGAAGGAAAATGTGGTAACTGTCTTAATCCTATGTTTGCGATGTTACTCTGAGTGCATATCCACACCGGGCGAGCTTGAAAAGTATGCCCGGCCACAGTGGGATTCAAACCTACGACCTCTGGAATACTAGCCGGGCATACTTTTCAAGCTCGCCCGGTGTGGATATGCACTCAGAGTAACATCGCAAACATATTATTCACCTGAGTACACAACACCAGCACAGAAAATTCATATTACTAGAACACATTGGTATTGAAGGAACTAGATACTGTTCCGAAATATCACTTACTCGAACCGTCCTGACTGCGTAGCTCAGTTGGAAGAGCATTGGGCTAGTATTCCAGAGGTCGTAGGTTCGAATCCCACCGTGGCCGGGCATACTTTTCAAGCTCGCCCGATGTGGATATGCACTCAGAGTAACATCGCAAACATATTATTCACCTGAGTATGCTACACCAGCACAGAAAATTCATATTACTAGAACACATTGGTATTGAAGGAACTAGATACTGTTCCGAAATATCACTTACTCGAACCGTCCTGACCGCGTAGCTCAGTTGGAAGAGCATTGGGCTAGTATTCCAGAGGTCGTAGGTTCGAATCCCACCGTGGCCGGGCATACTTTTCAAGCTCGCCCGGTGTGGATATGCACTCAGAGTAACATCGCAAACATATTATTCACCTGAGTACACAACACCAGCACAGAAAATTCATGTGTTAATCCTGTTATCCCAGTGAGAAAAGATTACACTTTGCATGCAAAGCAGCTAATAACTTGTATACAGCATATTGCTCAGACGCCAATCAAATTTAAAACTCCATGACAATGTCAAAACATTCATCACAGGAAAACAAATATGCAAAAACCATCACAATTAATCCTATTAAGAATAGCAAGGTCACACTCCCACCGCGTCTAAAAAATTCAATAAACATACTGCGTATCATCAATCTAATTTGTATGATCTTCATTAACCATATAAGGTAATCGAGCAACTAACACAAAATAAGCCTACCCAACCCTTATATGGTAAACAACCTAAATTTAATCTACGAACAATTATAAATTAGCTTAGTACACATTTTATTAAAAATAACTCAATACCGTGTACTACCTATAAGGGTTGTATAAGTATAAACAACTCGCATCTTATATTGCCATTTTGTTGTAACTGTAAAATTTTACTCTGGAGCACAGGCATGCAAAAAGAGACTATGGTTCTTAATTCTTTAATGTTTATATTAAATAATGATGGCAGTTAATATCATGATCACAGACACAGGATCTGGGCGAATCTTACTGCATTTATATCAAAACCTGATTAAATTATTATATAAGACGTACTTAGTTATTGTTATTTTGTCTTGAATATTACTGTAAGCCCTTCAACCCAAGCATATGCGTAAGCATCTGATGCACTGTCTATATACACTGTCAAAATGTTAATGTAGTAAACAAAGCAGTTAAATGTAGTTCTATAAATAGCGCTGCAAAGCTATACATTTCAATCACGCAACACAAATATTTTAGCGATTGTGATTTGTTCTAGAAAACTAAGCACTGTATGTGCTGCCTCTGATGTGCTGCTTTAGCATGGTAAAAAATCTCTAGTACTTATGTTCTGTTAGTATGTGTGGTAAAATTATATTTCTGGAAATGTAAACAGCATACTAAAGTAATCGATTAAAATTCTGTAGTATATACAGACTATAAAAGTATACCGTATTTACTCGTTTGAGCGCCGCGGCGCTCTTTAAATTTTCAGAGCTTCAGATGCGGCGCTCATTCGAGGGCGGCGCTGAATCGGGGGCGGCGCTCTTTAAAAAAAATAAATTTGTGAATTATAACAAGAACTTTTAACAATGAAATAAACAAGTATTAAATATTTTCGTCACTAAATGTCTCCATTTTGACGGTGGAAAGTTTTTACACTGTTTAGTGCGGCGCTCATTCGGGGGCGGCGCTCTTTAAACATATTTGATCTCAAATGCGGCGCTTATTCGGGGGCGGCGCTCAATCGAGTAAATACGGTAATAATACAGACCATGCACGATAAAGGGTGGATGTGGGGCCTATATATGGACCCCTTATCGTGTGCACACCCCTTATAGTGCTTTCTGGTCAGTTGTCATATCAACTTTGCACTATCCTTGGGATCTCTGAGTTATAAAAATATTTCGGCTTTTTGCAGTGAATCCTTGTTGTTTTGATATTTTTTCAACTGTTGACCATTTGTTCAAAGATGTGGAAGCCATACACATTAATTCTCGTCCATGGAGCATGAAAGACAACAAACAAGTATTAAAACTTGTGAAATGTGGGCAAAAATGATACTTCAAGCCAGAGCAAACATCCGTATTTTATTTATATCAGACTGTTCATAAACAGGTATTTATAAATATTTCAAAATTCATATTACTGTTTTAAATATTTAATGAAAAAAGTTAGGAATAAATGGTAGAATGTACTCTGTTTTTAGAAAATAAGCCACAAGTATTTATAAAGTGGTTGTAGATGAACCTTTTACTGTAACATTAAATGTAATAATTTCAACCCTCAATCGCAAGGAAATAAAGGTTGTATACATACATGTGTATGAATTTGACATGAAACTATGAGACAGCTAAATCTCCGACCTTTGGCTTGCTCAGTTAGGGTTGACGTCACTTCAATTGTGTTTTAGGAAGTCACTCATTCAAACTTATTAGGATATTGGACTCTGTTTGCATTTGGGAGTAGACCAAAACGACATGTGCTAAAACCTGGACTGGACTATGGACTGGACTAGACGATGGACTGGATGCATTTGTGCTAAAACCTGGACAATGGACGATTTTTATTTAGCTGCAGCCATTTCAACAAATTCAATCTCCAAATTCAGTCTCCGGCTATCACTTTGTCACTATATTCACTATACTATCAATTTGACTCACCTTAATGACCTTACCTTACTGAAATTTGATTGACAGTTCATTAAATAGAAATTATACAAATTTACAACACTTTAATCAATGTTACAATTCTCGACGTTGCACTTTTATCGCGGCCTGTTGATTATCGTAAATCTATTGTACTATCATGTTCAAATTTACCACGGAATATACCTTCCCGGAAGTTTTACAAGGTAAAGTAACAATAAAATTGAAATGAAAATGTTTTACTGGTAGTATAACACTGAAGCATGCATTTTTAGATATTTTATTAAGCACTTAAATATATATACGGTAATTTAAACACCTTGTGTGTTGTTGAAGCACGTGTATTCATCTTTCTTCAGGAAAAAGGATTTCTTCTGCGAATTTACTAGAAGTTTCAGACTCCGAAATCCCCCAAATCACTGGGCAAGTACTGTATAAGTTATAGTTTGTAGCAAAACAGTTTTCGTTTTCAATAATTGGCGCGCGTAAATAACCGGACCGACATTTCGTACTTGTAGAGAATGTTCTTCTCAAGCTACAACATCTATAGATCAATCTCTCACAATCCACAAAGCGTACCAAGAAGTACTGAAAAAGGTTAGTAAAATCGTTTTCACGATAATCAACAGGCTGCGATAAAAGTGCAACGTCGAGAATTGTATTATTGATTAAAATGTTGTAAATTTGTATAATTTCTATTTAATGAACTGTCAATCGAATTTCAGTAAGTAAGGTCATTAAGGTGTGTCAAATTGATGGTATAGTGTCTATAGTGACAAAGTGATAGCCAGAGACTGAATTTGGAGATTGAATTTGTTGAAACGGCTGTAGCTAAATAAAAACCGTCTATTGTCCAGGTTTTAGCACAAATGTGTCCAGTCCATCGTCCAGTCCACTCCATCGTCCAGTCCACTCCATAGTCCAGTCCACTCCATAGTCCACTCCATAGTCCAGTCCACTCCATAGTCCAGTCCAGGTTTTAGCACATGCCGACCATACATCACTGATACAGAAAAACCAATATCTTGTTTTTTGCACGTGGTCGGCTGGGAAGGTGTTATATTTATCGTATTTTAATATCAAACATTAACAAACAAAACCTAAAACCTAAAATATAAACTAAAGTTCTTCGTAAACATGTGTTCTCTTGGTTTGGCCTGGACCCTACTTAAGGTAGCTTGCATACTATTACAAACTAGACTTCTTTACAGTCCCCCGGTTGATCACCGTCGGTGAGCAAACATAACAAATATGAACTTTAACTAAATATACTTTAGACTACACTAATAAGTACTTATCTCCATCGATACTTCCTTCTAATTAGTTCTCCATTAACAGCTGCTATACGTCTTGGTCGAGTGTCATATTGTCTCTGAACTTTGCCTGTGTCTTGAACTTCGCTCGAATCTTGTACTTTGCTTGTGTCTTGAACTTCGCCTGTGTCTTGAACTTAGCTCGAATCTTGTACTTCGCTTGTGCCTTGAACTTCGCCTGTGTCTTGAACTTCGCTAGAATCTTGTAGTTCGCTTGTGTCTTGAACTTTGCTCGTATCTTGAACTTCGCTACGTCAATGATTTGTTCGTACTTACAATCTTGTAATCACTTTTGTTAGGAGTCGTTGCGATTTGACATCCATAAATCAAACTCACTGGTGTAAGGGGATTGTTTAATTAAAGTTGCTTCAATTTCTACAAGAATATTTCGCAGTTCTTCGAATGTCAACAAGGTTCATCCAATCTGTTTTTTTAAGCAGCGTTTGGTGCTTTTGATTAACTGTTCCCAAAAGCTGCCATGCCATGGAGCCTTTTCCATTATGAATTTCCACGTAACACCTTTGTCTGTGAGATAACACTTTACATTGTTGGAATGGTAGATCTTAGCTACTTCCTTTGCAGCTGCTTTGAAAGTTTTCGCGTTGTCAGTATTTTTCTTGGCATCTCTATTCTGCTGATGAAACGCCGAGGAAGGAGGAAGTGATTTTGCTTCATTGACAAGATTGGAAAAATTGAATTCTAGGGTATCTGACTTTGTGTTCCAAATGGAGCCTAGCACCTTGACCGTGTTGCTGTTCGCTTCAATTGTTGTTCCAGTCAGAGTCTTTGCATAAGACTTGTCTTCTTCTTTAACACGTTTCACATTAGTTGGATTTGGTGAACTTCTGAAAACGTTTTGTTAAGGTTACTTGAGTTAGTGTTCCACTTTCGTAGATTAAATGATCCCTTTTGCATGATCAACTTTGCATTAGATGTTACTTCAGATGCTTCTTTCTTGTTGTCTGCACCTGACACAAAATCCTCAACATAGAGGGATTTCTTTAGCAGTTCGATCAGTTGAGGGTCGAAATCTTTCTGTGTTTCCAAGTAGTGTCGGATGGTTGAGCTTAAAATAGCGGGTGAAGGTCGAAGGCCAAATACTAGGTGGGTAAATCAAAATTGTACAAGTTCTGAATTCGGATCATTTGGGTCCTTTAGCCATAGGAAATGTAACATATCCTTATTCATGTTGTTAATTGCCACTATAAGGAAAGCTTTCTCTATATCTGCAGTTATGCCAATTCTATGCCATCTAAACTTCACGAGTGTGTCAAACAACTGAGGTATAAAGTTAGGGCTTGTCTCTAGACAATCGTTCAATGAGTACTCGCGGTCTGGTGGCTTATCTGACCCATCATAAACGATTCTAAGCTTTGTCGTTCCGTGATCTCTTCATACCACTCCATGATGAGGCAAATAATGAACAAATTCATTACCAGTGTTTTCAATTTCTTTGTCTGGAACCTTTTCCACAATTCCATCTTGTATCTGCTGTTCTGTAATAACTCTGGTTAATGCAACATCTTGCGATGTAGAGATCTGAGACGTTTTTCACACAGCTGGTAATCACTTGGTATGGAACGGCAATATTGTTTCCATGGTAATTCAACTTCATATCATGTTCTGTCGAAATGTACACTCTTGTTGAACGACTCAATGAATTCTTTAGGCTCTGGATCACCTTTGATCCCAATCGATTCTTTCTCCCAAAATGTTTTCAACACATCAACTAGTGGATCTTGTGTTGTTGCAGAATGGTTGTCACTACCCAATACTGCCAGATTTGTTGTGCATATTTCATTGCACAACCCATTGTTGGTTGGTCCAGATATAAGCCAGCCAAACTTCCTATCAATTGCTACATGGCCAAATTCTCCTCGAACTGTATCACCTTCAATAAGGTCCCAATAATGGTCAGAGCCAATAAGGACATCAATAGAATCGTTAGAATCAGAATTGTCCGCTAGTTGTAACCCTTGTAAATGGGGATACTGATCCACTTCGATCTTCATAGATAAAGGAGAGCAAATGAATGGAAAACTTAGGGAAGAAATCATAACATCTTCGTTTTTGTTGCTTCGAAGTGACAATGGCAATACTTCACATTTCTGCTTTCGATAACTTCTTTCACCCAAGGTGTTGAGGTGAAGTGTTTCAGTCTTCTTGGCTTTTATGTTCAGTGTTGACTTCAAACTATCAGTAATATAGGAGAGTTGACTCCCACTGTCAAATAATATTTTTACTTTAGTCGATTTAGATCTATCTTCATTGGTTGCTATAGCAGGAGCTATAGTTTGTTACATAACTTGTCCCTTTGCATTGACACTAGTTCTAGTACTCTGTATATGAACTGTGTGGGCATTAGGTTCTGGGGTTTCAGTTCGATTTTGGAATTGTTGCAAGGTTTGGGAACCATGAACACCTTTGTTTTCCTTTGTTGCGGCTGCTGGCTCATGTGCATCAGGTTTCAATGTCGGAATTTGTTGATTGCAGATGGATTGATGTCTATCATTACACAGTCTACAACCCCTTAGATTTGAACACTGATTACTTCGATGTCCCCTTTTGAGGCAAACAAAACATCTTCGATCTCGTTTTAGGATTTCTAGTCAAGCATGCACTTCGCTTGTCTTTGTGCAAGAGGCAGAAAAATGATGGCCAGAACAATACACACATTGAATTTTATTTCCAGAGGGTTGGCCATTAGCCACCAATGCAGCAGCAGAACCATGGGGCTGTGGCTTAGGCTGCGCTGCATTGGGTTTTTCAGGACTCACTTTGATTTCGTCACTTATCTCTTGAGCTTCGTCTTCCTTTCAAATAACACTTAACAGTTCTGACATTTCCCACACATCTTGTGCAGTATTTCTAGCTATCTGAAGTCAGACATCTTGAGGC
This sequence comes from Paramuricea clavata, assembly GCA_902702795.2. NCBI lineage: Eukaryota > Metazoa > Cnidaria > Anthozoa > Malacalcyonacea > Plexauridae > Paramuricea > Paramuricea clavata. The sequence goes on from CACRXK020013935.1 coordinate 12,961, forward strand.
AATTTTGACATGACAACCGGTATCAGAAGGCTGCCGTATTGGCTTGAGTTGACCCCCAGGGCTTCTAACCCCCGGACATTGATGCTAATTTTATCATAAAAAAATTGTAGTTGTGAGGTCTTGTCCGTGGTACATGCTGGAACTTTAAGGAGTTCATCCATATGCGTAGAAATAATATGCAATCAAAACGTTGATTTAAAATATCGATAGCTGACTGATAGTTCTCTCAGTTAGGGTTAGTCCTTGAATTGCCTGTAAAGCCTGTCCCTCCAATAATGAATTAAAATTATTAAATTTGTCTATCTTCGTTAAATAGCTGTTAGTATGTATGGCACTATTAAAACTATTCCAAAAGGTTCTCCACTGAGTGACATCGCCACGAAATTTCGGTAATACAAGCTTTGGTAATTTTGATCGGTTTTGGGTTAACACAGGCACATTATTCATCAGTTTTGGGTTAACACAGGCACATTATGGTCAAATGATCATAAAATAGATTTTGAAAACAGCAAAATCATCGACAAAGGAAACTACCGCCATAGATCAACCCTCGAAAGTTGGCA